>JARKIC010003021.1:0-37321 GCA_029378375.1 Mycena olivaceomarginata
TCATTGCGGATGTCGCAACCGGTGTTGCTGCGTGGAAGCTCCTGAAGGATGAATACCAAATGGATTCTTCTGCGCTCCACCTCGCACTCCGCAATCAGCTCTATTCCATCTGCCACAACCCAAAGCAGCCTGTCTCGGTCTACATTGAAGCTGCCCGCACCGTCGCCCGTCAGCTCAAGGGCATAGGACATGCTGTCTCGGACGCCGACCTCGGCGACCTCATCCTACTTCGCCTCCACCCATCATTCGCGACCATTCGTTTGACACTCTCCAACTGCACCCCTTCCCCTAAGCTTCCTTCTTTGATCACATCCATCAAAGCTTTCGAGCTTGAGGAGAAGCTATCGGAATGGTTGCGGAGTCGATCAAGAAGGAGGAGGAGGACGAGGAGGATGAAGGTAGCAGAGCCATGGCCAGCGATCACGGTGAAACGGTGCACTAGGGTGCGGCCGTGAAATCTAATGGATTGACTAGTGAGAAAAGCGAACTAGTCACTCTACTCAAACCAACCAAAACCAAAATAAATCACTAATCCTAATCCTAATGCTCGTGTGTGTGTGTTCAGGGAGGGTAGGGTACGTATCACCCGTCAAAAGGGTGTGCAAGGTTGGGATAAGGCTTTGTTTCAATAGCAACTATGCGGTTTAAGCACGGTTATGCTAGGGTTAGCAGGGACTTCACGCCAACAGTATATCAAGACTCAAGTAAACTTTAGACTTGTTCAGAGCTTTCAGTTTCTTTGTGAGCAGCAGAACCTAACACTACTGGCAGCTAGCCAAGAAGCAGAAGGTAGGGCAGATTATCAAACAGACAGACTCTACTTCAATATCAACCAACGTTTGCACGAATGGCGGCGGGTATCAACAAAACGGGGCTGTTACACAGAAGGTGGACGCTGGGCCAAGGCGCGGACAGTCACACTGAAGGCGGCGGTTTCACTTCTACTAGCACAAAACTAGTCTTTAGTCCTGGAGGCCTAAAGCGCTGCTACAGGAGACAAGAGAGTACATTTTACACAACAAGTCTTAGTCCTGGAGGCCTAAAGCGCTGCTACAGGAGACTGGTTGGTGCAGGTTGTACGGGGCTCTATATCAATGCGGTTGGTAGCCTTTTCGACGTCCCGTATCTCTTAATCTTTTCTGTGCGTCTGCAAATATATCTGATGTCTTGTCACAAATCTAGAGTCTACTATATTGCCCGTATATCTGGGGGATAGTTACTGGCTAATACAGAGTACACAGCTGGCTTTTATACATTTCAGAGAGAAGTAAAAGAGATAGACGGATGAATAGGAACAATAAGGGGTGGGAGCCCGAGTAGTGAATGGCCAATGGCGTAGAAGACATTCTCAACCATGGGTATTATGACCTGCTACCGGGGCTAGTCCACATGTATTCTCTAGCACGCCATAAGACGTGCTTAGTTGTCTTGGTTTCCATCTTTCTGACTGAGCAAGTCAGTCTTTTAGTCATTGCTGACTGGTCAAGTCAGTCTTAGTCAAGTTCTATTCAATTTCTCTATCAGTCCCGCACTTCACAAGCTCAGTGGAACCCATAGTAAATATCAAGCAGATTGACAAGATAGCGCGGCGCTACACTGGGAGACCAGTAGTGACCAGTGCAAATATGGCGCGGCGCCATTCTATAGTGCCAATCCTCATCAATCATATCAGTAAATCCTTGATGCGAGGCCCGCATCTTTCTAACGGTCAGATCTGCCCGAGTAACCATAGTGATGGTTAACTCAGTAACATGTCTTCATCCCAATCTAATCAGTTGGGCTTATACACAAAATGGCGCAGCGTCATATCTCTGCCGGCCCTAATGTGGTTGTACCAATCCTGACTTCGTATATCTTGTTTTAATAGTCATCAGACTATTCAGAGGTCGTTGAGGCGGCAAGTCAATAATTCTGAGTAGTTCCCTGATGTTTCACCTCCAGCGCATAAGATAATGGTTTACCGCCACCATCTATAGCTCAGTGTAGAATATCATAGTCAGGACGTAACAGCCTTTTGGGCTGCCTTGTCAAGTCTACTCAATCCTTCATAGTTGGTTTGTTACACTGACTTTCAGCCATCAATAGTGTAGCCTACCACCCCAGGGAGGGTGTACGCTCATAATCTAATGCCCCACTTCTGCCCGCTAATAGGTTCAAAATGAAATAAAAACTGGTGTTTTCATGCATGTTTTGGTACACGCCCTATCAACGGGTCGTGGCAGTCGGAAGGGAGCAAGGGGCGAGTTTGATTGGGGGAACTCAAAGGAGAGGGACGGAGTCTGCCACCGCTGCGGCCGCTCTGGCCACATCGCTCGTCACTGCATCACCGACATGCCGGAGGATGTCAAGAACAAGATCCTGGCATCTAACAACAGCGCTGCCGTTGTCGAAAAGGAGATTATCGAGATTATCGAGATTGGAGGTGATTATGGTGTCGCGTACGTTGCCAGCGACGATTTCGACCTCGACATCATTTCAGATGAGTCAGATTGTGACCTGTTGACTGCTGCATCTACCGCCTCATCCTCTCATTCCGCCCAATCTTCCATCTCCTCATCATCGTCGAACCCTGTTCAACTCAAGGGGGTGCGCATGGATACTCAGAAGAAAACCAGACATGGGAGGCAGGGACAAAATCGGCACAAGTAAATATTCTTTGGACCTTATTTCCATCTACCTTCCTTTTCTTGGACTTATCCCGACTTCGCACGAGGGGGTGTGTTAGAATATATACTTACAATACCGTTACATATCACGTTACCTAATTTGATCGGGATCTCTCCCTTGGTTCTCGATGTTCGTGTGCGCGCTCCGTCTTACACACTGTACTCTCCAAATTCAAGATCACAAGTGTATAGAGAAGTATATTGGTTTCCAACTCCCTTTGCTCAGCAATGCATTGAGCCTAGGGCCTGTTTATCAAAGGTTTTTTCGTCTACTCTGCCGGCAACCACTAACTGAAGTACTGATGGTTTAATAAGAGTCATTCTGTCTCGCTGTTATGTCTCTCTACCTTACCTGGGTGGCACTGTCTCTTCTTACTATCCGGAGTTTAAATTTCATTCTTCTTGACGGTGCGCTATCAGCTCAAGTGATTCAAAAATTTTCTCATCCCTCAAATCATTCCCAACGCGCTGATATTTAAGATGCACTATACCCTCTTGCGTTGTCGCATCAATTGACTGACATGGCCCTGAGATATTTCTGCTTTCGTACGCATTCTTCGCTATTAGCTAGCGATCGTTAACGACAGATGGCTCCCAATGGCTCAAAGGGAGTCTACAGTCCCGTCCATGGTGAGTTTTCCCATTGCAAGGTTATCGTTGATTGACACCCTTTCAGCCGGCCCATAAAAGCTCCGACACTGCGAGCTGCTAGGTGGGAATACTGCAGCCACTATCTGAGCATGCACCAACTCAAACACTGATTGTCTCAAATCAGTGCAGTGCCTCTTTGGCCGGCCAACTTTTCTTCTTCGATCCAGTATTGATCTAGCGTGGGTTTTGCTGCCTTCCCCGCGTGCGGACGTCATGCGCTCAAATCATGGTTCCTTTAGTACTATAATCATTGCGGTGTAACACTGACTATGGGGCTGGCGGTGAAATAACCACGAACCAAACCTTGTAAATGAATACGCGGTTCGATAATGCGACTACAACAACTCAAACACTATAGTCCTCGTGCAAGTTCGGGGTTCCAATCCAGTATAGATTGTGGCAATTTGAACTTTAGTTCTCTTTAAGAAGCAAGACTTTACAGGTCTACAAGTCGTATATATAAAACTTGCTCGAATCCGTTCTAGGCGCAATCACGGATAGACAGACGAGATTTTATGTTCAACGGTTTTGTATGATGTGGGTCTAGGGTTGGAGATAGTACTCCGATGCGTAATGCAAGTGATTCTTATGAATCCCAATTCCAAATAGTATCCGCGATTGCTAATCCTTGCGAGATTACAACCAATTGTCAAGTCCGATCTGTTTCCTTGTATTCCACGCGTCCGTTCCGTTTATCCAATATGTTCACGTGTCGTTTATAAAGATCCAAATCCAACACAGATAATATTCAAACAGGGAAAACAAACGAAACTTGGTATAGCTTCTGGGTGTCTCCAAATGAATGACTACTCTACCGGTTAAGCGTGAAGTCTAGTAACTTCGCGTCCAACAGGTGGGGTGAGATTCACTGGTGTTCCTCCCATAACCATCCACTTAAATACGTTACAGGATTCTAAATATAAATGAGACTGATACAAACGAGCAATAGGGTTCAGGGTATATGACTAGTGGTATGGCAGCTAGCCAATGAACTCCTGTCAGATATCAAGTGATTAGTAAAATTGAGAGAGATTTATAAGAAACATCAACGAGCCGAGCTTAATGATGAGTCAAGATCTACATCGCTTAGAACGATCGTGATGGGATATTGTTGATATGTCAACTTTTAACCGATCCCCTTGTCAGCACTTCGTTACCCTCCTTGGTAACCACCCGCTCAAATGGTTCTGCCTTGAACCGCTTAAGTGATTTGTCTGAAAATCGTGATAGCCGCCACTTCCCAGTACCCGAGTACGGTTTCTTAGTCAATTGGTAGATCGACAAAGTTCAACCCTCTCCTGGCAGTTCTGGAGATGTCAGATGATGCCTAACAATGATCCCTCTGGTTCAGAAGGATGTTCCCGTGTAATATGCCCTTAGTCAGGGATGTGCAGTAGCCCCAATCCGTTTCCAGGATGGTAAGGCACTTTCCGTGATTGCTCCATTAGCGACTTCCCACTTCAATCCTTTACCAGGATTGTTGTCCGGCGCCTTTCTAATGGTTCAAGACACATTATATCCCTTTTAGCTAACTGCTCAGGCCAGCAATAGCCCTCGTGAGATGACGTCGTAATGTAATGAAGTACATTATAGTATGTTGCAACTCGAGCAGATTTGAATAAATGCCCGGGTGCCCCAATACCAGGTCTGTCATCTCCCCTTTTCATAAATATTGAGTGTCCCCACTCAACCAGCCGTAATAGCCTTCTCTGAGCATGACAAATCTTATTTCATCATCGAAGTGATCCGTTCATGTCAACACCCATCATTTGATCTTTCGAACCCTCGAGGATCAAGAATCGTATCCCTTTTAGGTTACGAGTTCCGAATCCTCTTTGGACTGGTAAAAACTGCCTGGTTTCACAGCGTACACGATCGCGATTGATGTTTTGGCCCCTATTTCCACGTCCCCGCTATAGTATACCTCATAAATTGGAATATTATTCCTCTTTAGAGTATCCACGATACGTTTTCTTAGAAACAAAACATCCATCGACTTTCCACCTCTGTTTTTCATTGGTAGAGCCATAGTTTTGTTTGTACTATCCACATTGCGCACGCAATGTCGTAACAGAGCACATGGCTGATGTGTATATTCACATCAAAACTTCTTTGCTCCCAATCATGTCTGCCTCCAACCCTACGCGTTCCGTACACGCCAACGTCCCCTTTGTGTTGCTCAGTACTCCCAGGGACCCCGTTGTGGGTACCGACATTATCTCACCGAGCCCGACAACTTCAATTATGATGTTCCCCCATACCGCCTGACTGCAGCCGACATTGTCCCAACACCCGGACGACCGTTGCTGACGGTGCTCCCCGAGGAGCGTGGCCTCTCCATGATCCATATACCCGCTCAATCCTGGCTGTCACTCTACTTCCTCGCCCACCCTGCTATCTATAGATTGTTGCCTTTCATCCGGGTCCCGGAACGTATCAATCGTACTGACCCGATGTACTTGGCCACAATCCTAGACCGAGCGGTCCCCATTTTGTGAGTCTTCTCTGAGCCATACACGTGATAGCCATCCTGACTCAATCGCGATTGTGCAGGAGCATATCCAGCGCACTTATGTGTTTATTCCAAGCACTAACGAGCAAATGATACTGCTGGCCGGCCTTCTCAGGTTGGTCTCAGCGGTTTCCCAGCTCGCCCCAACGCGTGCACGTGCCGGATGGGCTGCTTTTGTTCCCCTCGCTGTCCCTGCAACCTCTCCAAGTTGGGACACGGTCCGTGGTTGATTCCTCTCTTATGTCCTGTTCGATGCTCACCCCTTCTTCAGTATCCTCCCCTGCCCTTAAATTGGGTCTTCCCTAGTACCGAAGAGTTCGCAGAGGACCACCCTCTGCGCGATCTCTTGTCTGTCGAAGACCATACCACCCTCCTGCGTATCGCGCGTCCCACACTGCGATTCTTTATCTCTTTCGCGGCCAAGGGTCTGGCTATGGACTCGGGAGGATCGGAACTCGCTGTCACGCTTCTTGACGAAGCTATTGACCCGGAGTACCCCATCTTCGTAAGTCCATTTATTCAATTGTGATTGCTTCCCAGCTCATTTTATTTGTTCAGGAAATGATCAGCAACGAGTTCCGCGCGGGGCAACTCTCTCCAGAGTTCACCCATTACTTCTTTAATTCCACCCGCGCCCTCATCTCGTACTTGCCCGCCGAAGTGCGAAAACCCGAGTGGTCTCGTCACATTCTCCCAGAGGACTCGCAATACGTGAGTGTTTTTCGCTTCTTCCAGCGATACCCATGAAGCCAGGAAACTGATCCTTGTCTTCAGGATGGCCGCTTCTTATCGCCCACTTTCGTGGTTCCCCGTGCTCCCCACGAAGATCTGTCGTCGGAGCCATACCCGATCATGGATATGGCTACCCCGGATCCTATCTGGAAGTAGTGCAACAAGAGTACACTCTCCCAGCCGTGGAGACCTCTCCTCTCTCTCCTCCCAACTCGCGCGCGGGCACCTACTCCCCGCATTATCGCCCTACGACGCCTCCATCTGCATCGCCTGCTCCTGATCCAGTGACTCCCATTGTGCAGACCTTCCGCGGTTTGGCTCTGCAAGCTTCGATATTCAGTCGTTGCGGAGTAGCGCGAGGAAGGACCCTCCCACACCTCGCAACGCATCCGCGATTGCTGTGTCGCCGTCAAATTCCGCTGAGATGCAGGTGGATCCTCCTGAGATGTCCTCCGCTGATGCTTTTAGCAATCACAGAAGCTCTGGATGACCCCCTACCCCGCGTATGTTCTTAATTTCTCTCCTACTCTTCATCTGTCTAATCTTTTCTTGTAGCGTGGACCTCCTCGCAATGCTACTCGAGGCAACCGAGCCCCTCGTCGAGGTGCACCTCCCGTGTGTTCTGTCCCTGCTGCTGTACATCCGATTTGCTCTCTTTCTTTACTCTCCTTTCTTACTCCTGTTCAGAAACTCGACAAACAGGGGAGACCCATGATTATCACGTGCTTGTCGCGAAAATCAATCACACCGTCCGCTGAAGAGGCATACAACGAGGAGGGCGAGGAGGAGAAAGATGATGAGGACGAGGAGGAACCCGTACGTCCAGCAAAACGTCAACGGACGAGTTCCAGCGTCCCCAAGGGCAGGGGTAGGGGTAAGGCAAAAGCCGCTACACCCGCTCCTTCTGCTGCCTCATCGCGCTTTCCTTTGGTTGATCGCAAAACCCGGGGTAAGCGCAAGAAGGACAAGCTCCCCCTGTATGTCCCTCCCCGACCTGTCCCAACTATGGACACGGTCCGTCTTGCGGCCAAGTCACTTGCGAAAGAGCAACGCGAGCCCACCGTGGTGAGTGAAGTCAATCGTGATTGGCCTACTCCTCTGACTTTCTTTCTAGTTCGATGCAGGTTGTTCGAAACAGTATCTTTCGCAATCGCAATTGCGAGCATGGTAAACCGGGGGTGTTGTGTGACCACTGCAATAAGGGACGCCTCTCCCACTGCTCCCACACCTTCACCGTCCTGGAGCACATTCGAGCTGCAAACTATATTGAGCCGTATGCTAACCTCTCGAACCAACGTGTGTTTGTCTCGATCAACATTATGCCCTTTTGTTAATTTTTCTTCGCAGGAGGTAACGAGCTCCTTCTCAACCTGTCTGCTGCCCGTATTGACTACGAGCTCGCTCGCGAGTCCCTCTTTCGCGCTAGCTCCCGCCTCGCGGTGACTAGTAATCGCGTTGGAGCTTGGATTCGCGAGGTGACTGCTTCGTTGGGAGCCAACGGTCTGCCTGGAATGGCCGAAATCCCGGAGGAACTCCAGCCGCTCTGGGGCCAACTCCTTCTCGACTCCCAGTTGCAACTAACCGTTGACTACTGCGCGGCCATCATGCAGTATCCGTTCTTGGGTGATACCCGTTGCACTGAACCTACTTCCGACGACAATCTCCAGCAACTACTCGACATCCTCGCACATGCGCTGCACGTAATCAACAGTCAACTCCCCCTCCTGTTGAGAACTTGAACTGGCCAGAGGAGGACGAGGCGGGACCATCGGGCTCGAAGTGACAGGGTTTTTGGGATGGAATATTGGTCAGGCGGGGCAATCGCGATTGCCCAAAATATGAACTTCTTACTGTACAAGTCATTCACAAGTCTCTTCCTGCGATAATCGAATACAGTTTTGTTCGTTTTTGATATTTGAGGGATTCCTAAGTCCAGCCGAACCGAGAAATCCTCCAATCATCGCGCTCGAATAATTATTCCCAATCCGCCCATGTCTCGGTTATATCCCATCATCCCATGTTATGGTTCCACTCTATTGGAATAGTATCGCCTAAACAATCCTAGCCCAGTATAAATAGCCCATTCGCGATTGTGATTTTCAAGATGGCGATGTCTCCCTTCGCCCCGGATTATGACCCTCTTCGTCACTTCCTTGTTGAAGACTCTTGGCCAACCTTGCCATCTCACTCCAATATTTACGACGCCTTAGCTCCAAATGTGGAGACACTGTTTCAGTTACGCCCGGTACTAGGACTTCTGTCCATTCACGGATGTTCCTGACCCATTGTTTCTAGGAGAACCCTTGTGATTCCTGCTCGGGACACCCCTCATCGTGCACATCCTCTTCGTCACTTCCTTGTTGAAGACTCTTGGCCAACCTTGCCATCTCACTCCAATATTTACGACGCCTTAGCTCCAAATGTGGAGACACTGTTTCAGTTACGCCCGGGTACTAGGACTTCTGTCCATTCACGGATGTTCCTGACCCATTGTTTCTAGGAGAACCCTTGTGATTCCTGCTCGGGACACCCCTCATCGTGCACATTTATCTGCTGGAACGCCCCATGCTTCCCATGCATTATTCAAATGAACCAAGATTACTGCACGTTCTGCAGCCGCGAGGCTTTCTGCCTCCGCTTAGCCCAGTACCGCGATATCTGTTCCACCCTACTCCCAGACATCGGTACGCGTTTTTATTTGTAGGGTTTTGGGTCGTTCTGATCAATCGCGATAGAGCGTGATGCCTGGATTGCCCAGTTCTACTCAGATTGTGCCGCAGCTTTTCATCTCTGGGACATTGCTCCTATCCCTATTGGGTCTTTCTTTGCCCAGGGAATCGTAGAATACATCAGACCCATCCCCATGACGCGCGCCTTGGCCGTTTTCGATGAACTGGAGAAGATCTTTAACCTTCCATCATACTGACAAGCGCCACGGGGTCCTCAAGCTCCGGCTCGGTCGTGAACACCTTCCAGACATCGCGTAGGAGAGGATTTTCGGGTCCGTCAACCGCAATCCCCTCCATGGCACGAATCCGGAAAAGCTCCGGCCGAAGGAGCATAACATCTGAGTTCTCCGAGCCGGCTCTGTGGTCCGGACGACACGAGAGCGCGTCCGGACTTCCCATAAGGCACCCGGGCTGATGGAACAGGGCAAAGTCAAACCGGGACAGGTACAGGGACCACCTGGCCTGCCGCCGGTTCAGCTTCTGCCACTTCTGGAAGTACTCCAAGTTCTTGTGGTCCGTCCAGATCTCGACCGGGTGCTGTGCGCCTTCGAGGAAGTGTCACCACTCCTCTAGGGCTCGGACGATCGCAGGCATCTCCTTGTTGTGGATCACGTAGTTCCGTTGGACGTCATTGAAGCTCTTGGAGTAGAAGGCAACGGGGTGCCACTTTCCATCAGTCCCCTGCTGAGACAGAACCGCTCCGGTCGCCCGGTCGGAGCCATCCGCCTCAAGCCAGTACAGCCGAGACCCATCCGGAAGGACTAAGATGGGCTCCGCAGTCACCGCGTCCTTGAGGGCTTGGAACGCGGCGGCCGAGGCAGCGGTCCAGGTCCAGGCCACACCCTTCTTCGTCAGGTCGAAAAGCGGCCGGGAAACATCCGAGAACCCCCAGATAAACCTAACCTCCGGTAGAAGTTCGTGAAGCCGAGGAACTGCTGCACGTCCTTCTTGTTCTCGGGCGTGGGCCACGAGGCAACGCCAGCGACCTTGACGGGGTCCATCTCCACGTGGTTGTGCGAGATGATGACGCTGAGGTACTCGATCGTCGACTTCTCGAACTCGCACTTCTCCGGTCGGAGGAAGAGACGGTGTTCGCGAAGCCGCCGGAGCACCTCCCGGACAATTTCGCGGTGACGGGCGAGGTCGGAGTGCGCGATGAGGATGTCATCCAGGTAGATCATAACGTCTCCGGAAAGGATGAGGTCCTGGAAAATGTCGTTCATCATCGTCTTGAACGTAGCCGGGGAGTTGGTAAGGCCAAAGTACATCACCAGCGGCTCAAAGAGCCCCCGGTTCGTACGGAACGCGGCCTTCCATTCGTCACCTTTCCGGATCCGGACGTTGTTGAAACCCTACCGGACGTCGAGTTTCATGAAGAACCGGGCTCCCTTCAAACGGTTAATAAGATTGTTGATCAAAGGGAGCAGGTACCGGTTTTTCACGGTCATCGCGTTGAGTGCCTGGTAGTCCTGGACAAACCGGAGGGCTCCATCCTTCTTCTTGATGAAGAAGACCGGAGACGCCATCGGCAACTTGGACGGATGGATGCGGCCGGTGCTCAACCCCTCCGCAATGAAGGCATCGAGCTCCTTCTGTTCGAGCGGGGAGATCGGGTAGACCTTGCAGTTGGCCGGCTTCGCATCTGGGACAAGTTCGATGGCGTGGTCCCATGCTCGCTTCTCCGGCAAGGAGTCGAAGGATTCCTTGTTGAAGACGTCCGAGAAATCCGCAGCCCAGGATGGAACATCGGTTCCGGCGGGCGCAGAGTTCCGGGCGTAGGCCTCCGCAAGGTGTTGCGAGACGGTACTGCCAGCGCGAATCTCCTTGACGGGGGCAAACACAGTGTACAGAATGCGATCACCCTCTTCGAAGTCGTCCTCCTCGTCATCATCATCCTCCGAGTCCGGACACAGCTCCGGCAAGTCGTTGTTGACCAGATCGTACCCATCATCTCCATGCCACTCCTCTGAGTCGACGGCACAGATAGACGGAGTCGGACCTTCACGCAGCTGCCGGAGGACCGAGGCGGCGAGCTTCTCGTTCCTCCGGACGGCCCGCAACTCGTCTTGGCAGGTGCGGCATCCAGTCGGGCAGCGCATCATTCGAACCTCCTTGGTCTCCCAGTTGATCTCCGGATTGTGTTTCTGGAGCCAGGAGTAACCGAGGATGACGTGTTGCTTCCTGAGTTGGGTTACGGCGAGCTGGATACGCTCGGAGTGCCCCTTGTAATCAACCACCATATCGACTACACCGGTGATGCCACCCGCTTGGTTCGGGCTGCTGTCCACGTTGAGAACTGGGATAGGCTGCAAGAGAGGCCAGACTAGAAGGTTGCGGGAGATGATGTACTCCGAGTCGATGAAGTCTCCGGTCGCTCTGCAGTCGACCAGAGCCTTCACTGACATCCGGGCGGCAGTCTCGACAGACTGCAGGTCCAATGGGATGTGCAAGGAGTTTCGGCCTTCGACAGAGTCGATGACATACTGCCAGGGAAGTCGCCGTTCCCACTTCGGGCAATGAACGCGCCGAAGCAAGCCTGTCCTCGTTCCCGGCTCGGGGACAGGGGCCTCCGTTACTGCCCTCGTTCCCGGCTCGGGGGCAGTGCAGGCTTCCGTCTCCGGGACGGAAGGAAGAGTCTCCGTCACTCGGACGGAAACTGGGACGGGGGGTGCGCCTCTCGCTACTACCTCTGAATCAAATAAATTGTCACTATCTGAATACAGGAGGGCGTAGTGATTGGGGGACGCGACCGAGGGCGCACCACTCACTCGGCCGGGCGGGGAAAACCCACCGGTTCCATTTCATCTCCGTCAACCGACTCAGCCGGAAGCGAGGCGGAGGTGGAGAGCCGGGCGAACAGCTCCTTGAGGAGGTCGTCTCCGAGTTGACGAACGACCTCATTGAGAACGTCTGCATGCCGAATGTCAGAGGGGACAGGGCATTTGCGCACCTCAGTAGGGGGCTTTTTCGCGAAATGTCCCGGCCACTGCCCAAGAACGTACTGGTTAACATCCATGATTAAGGGTTTGCAGCAGGAAAGCGCAGCCCGAGCCCAAAGATGGGTCCTTCAATTCGTTTGACACAAGACACCACTTGAGTCGGAAGCAGGGATCAAATGCGAGAAACACAATATACAGAAATCTGCTCAATTCAATCAGCGCCGCACAAGTGAAGAACTGGAATTCACTTACTGACACTCAGGTGGTGCATCTTCCCACCCAACTGGCAAGTTGACATCGGGAATAGGGCAACATGGGCATTGTAGCGCCAGCTCACCCTGGTTAGTCCCCATAACACCCAACTTCACGTAGCTGCATCTGTCAGGGGAACCCCCATGTCATGAATCACCCAGGTTCTACTTTTTCATGTGACATGTCTGTATGGATACAGACACATCTTAGCAGCATGGAACTCTCATGACGCCACCACGTGACCTTCTCACAGTTGAAACCTGGCCACAGATTCTAAAGCTGCAGATTCGGGGTAGTCTGCACCACAAGATACAGAAGACATTAGGAACTAGGAACCCGTACAGACGGATCCTAGTCCCCAGATGCACCACAGCTGACACAGAAGCGTACACAAAATACATGACTGGTTGCAAACCGATCGGGGTTTGAACCACTGGAGACAATGACATTAAGGATTAGGAAACCCGAACGTCAGGTCTCCTAAGTCCTCCGGTGCCACGGAAATAGACACAGAGGAGTCCAGGAGTATCAGCATTAACACTCCTTACTGCTGCGGTACAGGAACTGATCGCGATTGACCACAATCACTTTAATTTATTTGAAGCCTATATAAGCTCGGTAGAATCTCCATGTACAGTAGATTCTACCTCGTTTAATCTCAGGCTTCTACCTTGGCTTGACATAGGCATTGTCTCCACCCTGCCCCGCTTCCCCTACATTGTATTGCGGGTTTTATACCTAAGTGAATATCACACCCTCTTCAACTCGTTCCGGGTTCCGCCTCACATCCCAACCTATGACATATGGCCTCCTAGAGAGGACACTGTATGGTTGGTCCTACTGCTCGGGGAACACACAAGCTACTAGTGTCTATCAGGTTTATCCTGGTTGGGGTTCTCGCTGGGTTACTTGCTGTTTAGCTGACCCAGAGGCTGTTGCTGACACAGTGATCCTGACTGATACCATTTCCTCAACCATGACTTTGCCTTGGGAACAATTGACTTCGCTGGAGTTGTAGTGGGTAGAACCAAGCACATGTCTTGGCATTTTGCAGCAGACTACAGTCTACAGTGCTTGTCCACTGCACCCTCCTCTTTGTGCCCGACAACAACGAAATTGTTGATGACCGTTCGATCAATACCACTCTCTTCTGCCTGGAATCATTGGTGGAAGCCTTATATTGGCAGCACCAAGGGAACTGTGACAGTCACACCAAATAAAAGAAAATTTCAGTCCAGACTGAAACTGTACTTGATTTCTTGAAAACATCCACACAAATCAGCACAACAAAGACAGTTGAATTCACAAAGCCAGAAAATTGAATGGAAGGTGTAAGAGTCAGCACTAGAATCAGCTGTGTGGAAACAAAGCAAATGCAGGTGCACTGAAAGGCATAATGAAACATTGACAATCAGTGTGTCTTTCAACCTTTGAGAAACAAAGACTTTCAGCACAAGTTTCAGCATAGCTGAAATTTCCTCCAAAGGAAAATTTCAGCATTGCGGAAACTCATTCTGAAGTCCTTTGTTTCTCAACGGCGGAAAGGTGATTTGATTTTGAAAATTTCAAATACGACTTTCAGCTCCACTGGTTCAGCCACGGCTGATTTTATTGATGATTTTCACCATTTCTATTCAAGATTCATGCTTGATGATCTGTCCTGAATCCAATGGTGCTGATTCCTGTAGAGATTATGAGAAAATCAATTTGCGTTTCAGTGCGGACTGAAATTTGGGTTTATTTGGTGTGAGTGAGAGAGTTTCTCACCACCCTCGTAGCTCGGAGCTGCTCCTGCTCTCCTCCGACTTGAAGTTCCAGAGCCCTTCCTTGAACGAAACCCTGTTGTCGGTTGCTTGTCGGACTCTCTGTCTTGCTCTCTCTGGCTTGCCGCACAGATAAGTAGGTAATGCACACACAAGCCCGTTCCCCAACAAAATTGCCCCCCGGAGCATCGCCACCTGTGACAATTTACGCGACTTACTTATAAGTAGACAATCAGACGCTTGAGTCTTGACCAACATCTTCTGCAACCAGTCGGACGAAGCTATCATCGTCGTCAACTGGTCTAGCTGCAGGCCACTGCAAACACAAAATCTTGTGTTCCGCTCGCACGATGGAAGGGAGGACTCTTCTCACGACAAGTCGGATAAATTTCTGGTGAGATGGAATTCAACTCTGGATGATTTTGTAGAGTAAAAGGACTATATGAAACAGCCTGTATTGGCCAGGACTCCCAATTTATCTGTGTATTACCCAGCTGTTGCAGGATGTCCAGTTGTTTGCCAGCTGGGAACTCCACCTGAATCGTTCAGCTGCATCCCAGCTTGAGTGCAGCTCTGACATGTTTTCTGGTCTCGAGCTAGAGCGAGCTGGTGATCTCATCTGGAGATGGCCTGCCGGAACTTTGGCGGTGTAGACTGACTTATGATTTCGCTCTTTCACACCAAGTCTCCCATACATCGCTTCACTCCTCACCACAGCTCCTACTGATGGTCCGATCCTGTCAGAGTTCCTCAGGAGCACCTCATCCGAGTTGTCGCATCAGGAAATGCCTCCCATGGCAATTTCCCGGGATTGCCTCCAATTTGGCCTGAATTGGACAAAATATCCTTGATTGCACCGATTTCCCTGCTAGTAACAGTGCTATCTAGTTGCCTCCAATTTGGACCCAAATTACCTTGAATTACCTTCCATTTGCTATGTATATTTCCCCTCGCTTTTCACCGGTTAGGGCTCATTACATCGACGATGGTGGCCGCTCGTGAACTCCTCCGAAAAATTGATGGCACGGTAGCCGTAGTCACGTAGACCGCAGCGGCAATGACGATATAGGCGATGGTGCGGGTCGACCGGGCATGCGCGGGGAGACTCGGGCGATGTGGGAACAACAATGGTAGGCGCAAAGATGATCAGCGGAAAGAAGGCCCAATGCGAGGGGGGAAACATGTTGGAGAAGAATATGTTATGGCAGTATGGAAGACTCACTGAGTCACTGGGACTCTCACTCAACCCAGAATCGTTGCGGGAGACAGGAATAGTGAGATATGGTGTAGAAATCACAAGGAACATGCTTTGTGTGCTTGCCATCAGGTAGTTTCGATAGTGGTGTGGCCAAGGCAGAGCGGGAAGACGGAGCGAGATGGTGGGGAAAAGGAAAGAGAATGCTAGTGACGGAAGATCAAAACGAACCTCCTCTCATTCCACGTGACGGTTTCAGCTTCTGATCCGACGGAGATGTCGCGCTCGGCTACCTCGGCAAGGGACTAGAACAATTTGCGATTCAAAGTCCCGGTGCTTCAAGATCCAAGCCTTCCCTGCTAACAGCTGAAACACCACTGAGACTACTCGGACTAATCCTGTGATGTTTTGCATGCTCCGACCCTGATTGACATTTTTCATTTTTTGGGGGACTCACGAAGCAGCGATTTGTGAAAATGCGACTTTGGTTTTTTTAAATGCTTCGGTAACCGGTTTTAGTCCTCCTTCAATTTGAACACACTTTTCATCTAGAGGTAAGCAAAAGAAGCGAGGATATAGTGCTAACCAGGGAAAGTTGGATCAAATTTGCGTTGATTTCCTCCAATTGGTGCTATTCGGGAAGTACGAAGGAAATTTCCCTGAATTGGAGGTAATTTTCCGAAGGAGGTTTTTCCTGATGCGGCACATTTGATGATATCATCGATGTGGATGATGCCGTCTTTGCCGATGTCAACGAGGGCAGTCAAAACTCAGTGTGAAATTCAATCTTGAACTGTAAAGGACGGGAGCCCATGTAATCGCCCTACGTGACATCATGCAAGAAGCGATAACCCCTCCCCTCCGTTTGAATTGTTCACGTGCACTGCGCAGTGCCTACTGGGCTGCTGTTGCGACAGTCGCCTGACTGCAGAGTCACCGTCAGCCGGAGGCAAATAGATGCTGGTTGAAAATCAGATGGTTCGTACCACACATTTGCCAACTTGGATGAATTGGCCGTCGCTGCAGAAGTACAGTGCCGCTCCGGAGGTGCCGTCTTTGGGGGGCCCACAGATGCTGTTGCCGTTGGAGAGACAGGTCTCATTTTCGAAGAGGCATTCTCCGCTCGGGCAGGTGAGGCGTGCTTCAAGAGCGGTGGCTGAAGCCGCTAGCGCCGCGGTGGCGAGGAGCAGGAAGCGGAGAAGAGGAGTAAGCATAGTAGGTGGTGAGAGTAATTGCAGGATGAGTACTGTGCCCACCCACCTCTTAGCAGCTTCTTATATACATTTCCGGGTGACATCACATCAGAGCCCAAAAGGGCAAGAGTGGGAGCCAGCCGACGGCCAGTAGCGGGCGTCGGCCAATGCCCGACCCACATGCGAAGGTTCATAAGCACGGTTGATAAACGGCTTTGCAATCCGAGGCCCAGTTAATTGTTGGAGTTACGAGTTATGTGCGCGCGCTGCCTCTGTGGCGCACTTTATTACCAGGTCCCCGCCGTTCATTCCTGTGCCCGTACCTGTACCTGACAGACTTAATTTGTACCTTGATTACAGGAAAGTAATATATATGTAGTGTAGATAGCGAAGGATTCCGCGCACGTTTGCAACGGGTCTGCTAATATTGGAGCACCTATACTGCCCACAAAACCCCGCTAACAAGCGGCGGATAAAGGTGCATTATCCACCCCTAACTAGCGGGGGTTTGATCTGAACAGTGAGGGAGCAATAATTACCGTTAATTAGCAGCCGCTTACGCCTCAAATAATTACATCTCCCCGCCAAACGTCCGTAGCAGAGGGCGGAGCACCCGCCGTCCCATCAACCCCCGTCGCTGCCATCAAAGTCCGGCGGCGACGTGACACGTCGCTAGGCGCTCCCTCCCGACACTTCCCATCATTGCCATCAAAACTGCCGCCCCCTCCCGCCCAACTCGTCCATTCTGCCCGCAAAAATACCCGTAAAATCGCCAGAAAATGTGGGCGGGCGTGCAGCAGAAGGGGCTACACATTGGTGCCAGAAAATCCAGTACATACCCTTGATTTGTTGTAAAAATCACAATTGAAGTCTTTTCACTGTCTTAAAGTCAATTACTAGCTTGAAAATAATAGAGACATGGGGAAAACGAGCATAGTAGGTATCTATATATAAATTTATTGATAACGGCTAAGGTCGAAAATATTCCGGGGGATTATTTAATCTTACGGGAAGTCACCCATTATGCTACCATACTTTTCTATCTAGCCTGTTTCGTTTATCTATCCTGTTTCGTATCTCATGTACCACGCATCGCGGGGAAGAATAAAATCTATATTAACTAGCGCGAAACACGCGAACGCAAAAAAAGAAAAGAAAAGACCACGGAGTGAACATTTTCGGTTGAGAGGGACACTTTCCTGCAGACCGGATATTTACAGTAATCGTGGTTTCTTTTCCTCAGTCAGTCAGAGGGCAGTGGGTTGAAAAAAATTTGTACGGTTTGATCGGGCCCGCGACGCCCATCTGGTCGACATTGCAATTGAAAACATACTTGGCGCGACACACGGAGTACGAGGGTTCAAGAGGACCAGGATACTTAGGTAAGGATGTATACTCGCAATAAGTAACCCAGTCCGTGCTTCATCGGGTCGGAGGGAAGTTACAAAGCGAAAAATAAGTACGAGAGCATGCGTCGACGGGACGTGGGAACCAAGAAAGAAAAAAACAAGGAGAGCGGGGTTCTGTGAACCTTCCAATGAGAGATATTTTTTATAACCCTGGTTCTGACGTGAGTTGTACGATGCAAAATAGTTGAACTTGAAACGCACGCAGTATGCAATGGCACTGCCACTGGTCGGAAGTGCCGTTGTCGTCGTGCTCATCGCCATCGTCGTCGCGCTCATCGTCGTCGTCGTCGCGCTCATCGTCGTCGTCGTGGCTCTCATTGTACTCGAAGGAGAACTTGGGAACAGAAGGAAACGCGGCGCGGTATTTGTCTTCAGATTCGGGGGAAACGTAGGCGACTGGGGCGCTTCTTGATGAGTATTTCCTGTATTTTGCAGTCGGATGTCGATATGAATGATGTGAGCGAGTCGAGGGGGTCAGACCCAATGTCAGACCCGAGGAAAGACTCCGGGATTTCGAGTCGAAGGAGAGCAGGGGCAACAAAGGTGGCGAGAAGCCCTTTCATAGCTCCGACGCCAACCGGGTTGCTCAACAGCAACACCTCCAACGACTGCAGTGTAATACTGGGCCCCGTGTGTAGATGAGTGTAACCCGAGACCCAGAAACTCAGGTCGCAGTGAACGAGCCTTGTTGTGTGCTGGAGAATCGAAGCCCACTCATTTTGTGGGTCGATCGTGGACAAAGCCAATGAAGTTAATTGACCCCAAGGTAGAGTGACCCGCGAGACAGCAATCTGATTGAGAACGGCCGTTCGGAGCCTTGGCGCGCCCTGCAATGTAAATTTGTTCAGGGGCGAGCTGAACAGTGTTAGGTCGAGGTGTCGGAGCCGGGGCAGTGGGCCATCAATGAGGGGGAGGGTACGTTCGCTGAGGCCATAAATTTTGAGGTGCTCCAGGCGCTCGCGGCGAGGAACGATGGCCGTAACCATTTCAGGCAGTTGGGCTGGCGGCCACATGCATTCATCTGGTACAGCGATGGAGAGTGGGCAAGAGCCAGACCGGCTCAGCCACGCATCACATACACTGCGTTCCCACCCCATGTAGACAGAGGGTCTGTCTACCCCCGTAGACGAAGAGTAGACAGACCCCTGTGTCTAGGTGTGTCTACACTGTTAATCTACCTACATCTACATTGGTCTACATCTGTCCACTCACCTAGACCGACGTAGACACACATAGACATATGTACGGTATAACCGAAAGATGGCTTCCTCGTGAAGTTGAGCGAAGTGGGTCTACGTGCGTCTACAGCGTAGACGCAGGTAGACCCACGTAGCTGACGGGTAGATGCGGTGCATCTACCCGACGTAGCCGAACGTAGCCGAAGATCAATCAACGGCGCCGAAGGGCCGTCATCTACACGGCGTAGACGTAAGTAGCCGAAGATCGCCGCATGTCGGCACATGTCAATCAACGTAGACGTGGGTGCGTCTACATAGGGTGGGAACGCAGTGCCACTTCGCGGGATTCTCTCGCCAACTGCTCTAACACACATCTGCTCCACATGGCGAGCGGTAGCGTTGGCCACTCCCGCACTCTGGACGGCCATCAAGTTTGACCATCACCCTGGCAGCTTTGCAGTATATACTGCAAAGCTGCCAGGGTGATGGTCAAACTTGATGGCCGTCCAGAGTGCGGGAGTGGCCAACGCTACCGCTCGCCATGTGGAGCAGATGTGTGTTAGAGCAGTTGGCGAGAGAATCCCGCGAAGTGGGGGACAGAGGGGGGGCGACAAGCAGGAAGTGGATGAATATTTCAGATATGATTTCGTTGGGCAAGTTCACCGCTGGGTACTTGTAGGAATCGAGACGCTCCTGCGCGGCCGATTGCTCAGCCCGCAACTCGGCGATTAAGCGCTCGATTTCTACGATACGAGCACGGACCGCTGCGAGGTCGCTGCGCATGGCAGGCAGGAAATAAGCCTGTAGGATGGTGTGGTGGTAGCCTGTAGGCAGTCGTGGATCAAGTCGTGGTTCGTGTCTGAGCAGGTGACCACCATCACCATCGCTCTACGGTACGGCAAATTGCAGGCTGACTCAGGAACCGAAATCACGATTACTGTAGACAAGAAACTTTCATATCCACTAATAACCAAGTACGACAAACGAGTACAGAACAATTAACAAACTCAACTTTCCGAGATAGGGGGAAGTTAATCCCAATATCCACCGCTTACCAGCGATGTAAACTGCGTACATATTGGAACCAAATTGGAACAGAACTACGACTTCTCCAAATCTCCGTCGCTCGAAAAGCTAAGGGCCTTGGCTGGCTCGGGACAATCGAATTTCTGACTGTGCACCGGCCAGACTGCGCTGAAGAGAAGATAGCATGCTCCTCCGACAATCACGCCCACCGGCCAAACGAGTGCGCTAACACATCAATGAGACAAGACACATTTGGTTGGATTCAACAAAGGAAACTCACAAAATGTATCTAGCCCCAATGGGAACTTTGATTTTAGTGTTTATTTTCGCTGCGAAACCAGGCAGGCTTGGGATCAAGGCGAGCATAAATGCCGCGACGGCGCGCCAATTGACGCCATGGGTGTACCTAAGGTGCGTCAGTAGCTGTCACACCAGTGGCTAAGTACTATATGTACCAGTAGCGAGAGGACTCTCGACGGTAAAGGGCTGCAACATCGAGTTGCCAGTGCTGACGAATATACTACCACAGTCCTGCCAGTCAGTAATGAACGTAGGCGAATAACACAGTGCATTACGTAGTCGGCCAGTAGAATTCCACATATCGGGGCGAGAAAGATGGTGTATCCACCCCTGTTCGCATGATGTGAGGAATATAGTACCTTTGCGAGGGAAACAAATACAGGAATGAGCTGCCGATTTCCCGATTAGCAGTGCGACATTATTCCTCCTGAGAGAAACATACGTGAAGGATGTGCTGGTGTTTTGGATGATCCACTATACGTGGTGTGTTTGGTTGGGTAAATTTAAGCGGGAAGTACTCGAGGCTCACAGGACAAGTAGCCAGGCTCACTAGGGCACAGATGTATTGACCACGCCTTACATTGATGTACCGCGGAAAGAGGATAGCGAGATCATTCCCGACGGCTGTAGAGCTGGAAGTAATACTTGTCAGTGGTGCAGAACTTTTTTTGAGCACTTGTCAATCAACTTGGCAGAAATATTAGATCCAATTGCGGTGAGTGCCCAGCAAAAGGCTGCGAAAAACTGCGCGGCACGGCTGCTCCATAACTCGGTGACTTGCAAGGGATTCCACGTCGAGACACCATAGATAACTTGGACCGCAGACGTGACGACGACACCAAGGGACCTAATGTGAATTAGCGAAGGCCTGAGTGCAACCATTCGCAAGGTCTTACGCGCCGAGCGTCAATGGAATGGACAGAGAGAGTATTGTAGCCCAGACGACCACACGAGGTGATTTAGCAAACCGGGTGAAATCCTACAAGAGATTGAGTTGAACGAACTTGGAAGACCAGAATACTTGCGCAGATATTCAACGCCAACGTTGTTTCCCCGGCAATGGCCGAGCTCACACCCGAAATGAATACGAGAGCTAGGGCTCTGTTTATAATTCCTGAGCGGATTATAAACAGTTTTTTATTCTGTGTCTCTAAACAGGGTGTTTATAAACCAGTTTATAAACACTCACTTACTTGGGCCCCAAAACTGGGTTTTGAGGGGTTTCTCGCAAGTTTCTGCGGTGCTTGGTGCCCCAGCGGTTGAAATTGAGTCCAATATGCTCGGAAAATCCCACCCATTCGCGTCTTCAAACCAGAATAACGTCGCAGAGGTCAACAGACGCTGAGCCTCGGCTATTTGGGGTCATATTTCCAAACGGTTTCAGGTCAGCCTGTTCACCCGAGGTCAGGCAACACTCAGGGAAATATATTTAGTCCAGCTGGTGCCCTGCTTTGAGTCAAAATTTGGCCCTTGAAACCCTCCAAGGCACAGCCACAGTGAATTAAAAACCGGGGGTCCTGGCCCAACCATATAAAAACCGGTTTATAAACACGTGTTTATAAACATGTTTATAAACAGGCATTAAAAACAGAGCCCTAACGAGAGCGACCGGAGAACCGTGAACATCTGTTTTCTGGGCGAACAATGGACCGAACCCATGTGCCCGTCCGACTGCCCATCCGACTGAAACCGAGAATGAGGAAACAAATCGCGAGACTACGAGAACGTACACAGAGCTAAACAAAATATCGGCTGCAAAAAGAGTATTTTCTAACAATAACACATCGAGGATGCGGACATACCATTACGATGACTTTGAACATGAATAGATGTCGCAGCTAGATAACAGCGTCTGGGTAATAATTGAGATGTATGAGCAAGTAGCATCACCTTTGTTATGTGAATGAAGAGCAACGGCAATTGGATGATATAAAAGAGACTGGATGCGGACAATGAATCAGCGAGCTGTGAATCTCAACGAGACGATAATTTGCTGCCTACAAGAAGCACAATAATTGCGAAGATGTGACATGAGCCGAGGGCGGGAGGTGATTTTTGAAAGACTTGAACGATGGGAAGATCGCGCCGAGCATGACTTGCAAGCATTGGCCACCTAGCTGGGCTGAGTCGAAAACATTCCGCCAGAATGCAATTCCCACCTTGATAGGTTTGGAGACCGAACCACGCGACACCAGAGACCGCCCTAGCCAGAACAGCAATGATGTTTCCGTAGACGCCGAACGAAGCGCGCGCGAGGATGGGAAAGTTCTGCAGTTCCTCCTCAACGGGTGATAACAGCGGCCCAAGGAACTCACAATTCCGTAGGTGGCTCCAATCCAACCGCTCGCTGCGCATCCAAGAGCTTCGCAGGGTCGGTCACTATCATTCAACAAAATCACGGGTTGGAATGAGTAGCTCACAGATTATAAAATGTCCGACAAAGACTGTACCGTGTTAATTCCATGAGGCAAGGAGAGTGGAGATGATAGTATACCTGCGCCAATGGCCGCCCCAGGAGAAAGCCCCGCTGTGACCGCTGTAGCAGCCACCTGATATTGACTAGTGGAGACGGTTTAAATAATTCATCGACCACACAGAATACAACTTGTTGACCTTATACCTGTATGTTGAATCGTCAATTTCATAAAGCTGAGGCAACATTTACGGCCTACCAAAAGCCATTGCGATCCAATATCCTAAGCTTGGATCAGGGCACGAAGCTGAGGAAGACCAATATTTACTAACCTCCCATATGAGCCGTGTTCCACTTGCGGGCATCTGAATCTCGAGGAACGGGAAGAAGGTCAGGCTGGTCAATGACGGTTGAGCCGTCTATCTGAGTCTGCTTGGAAGGAATGCAGAGCGAGAGCATGGTGGGAGGTGCACGGAGGCGAGAGCTGGCGCAATTGACCCAAGATGGTTGTTATATTTCCTCCTCCTGGGAGTACACGAGGTTGCCTTTCTCCATACATGCATATTGCGGTCTAGTCATTGGGGTGCTTTCCATGCCTCCGACGTACTTATTCGGCAAGCCGCACGGCAAATTAGTCCCCTTTGGCCGTCTTGTCGTCATAAAGTTCATTGTGTGTTCCGAAAATACACGGTAATCGTCGCAGAAAGCACATACGGCGTTCATTTTAACGCGTACTTAGGCAAAGTACTGATAGAGCCCGATGGGCGGTACCGGTGTTGGAGGTTAAGCGCCGCTTGGGTTGCCGTGGATCCGTCCGGATCTGGGGAAGCGGCGATGGCTTTGAGCAGCAGTACATGCCCTTTCCGCAAAGGTTGCGGGTAGGGTGAGTATATGTGGATGAGAAGATCAATTCCGTAGACGATCGAGTGCGTCGTGTAGACCGAGACCCGGGTAGGCCAGTGTCAAGTATAGCCCAACTCTACCGGTGTATGCATTGACATTCGTCTTCGGCGCCCTCACCCGCCAGTCTCGACCAAAGTAAGTTTGGCGGCAGCAACTCACCCACCTATGCATCTTAGCTTCTGCCCACAACAACGTGGTTTGACGGCCATTTGACGGAGGATGTGGGAAGAGGGGAACCGCGTATATATGAATTACGACACTTCCGTAAGTATTCGTGAGAAGCTCAACGGAAGTCGAACGGCGTATTGACGGCCATCGTGGTGCAGGCGCCGTACGAACCCTGAAAATAATACACGCTGCAACCTGTTGGTATTTTTAGAGTTCTGTCCTGCATGCAGTTACTGACTACAATGGATAGAATACCCACCTGCCCACGTCTTGAACTGCATTACTTGTAGGACTCGGCTGATTAACTCGTGCGAGAGATGCACTATCAAATTCAAATGCGGCCCCAGAGGCTGAAATATTGGAGATTTAATTTTCGATCACCCAGATAACACTTCAATGGTTGACTTTCCATAAGCTTAGAATATTCCTGAGGCATATTTGAGGGTGCCAGTGATGCCATCTATCTACAGGATATTCAAGTCGTCTGAGGACAGCCTGAATTCCCATAAGAATGAGTATTTAAATCAAGTTGGTTCTCATCCTTGAAGGAGGGCCCGGACGAACTCCAGCAGGCAATGGGAGGCCACTTCATTTTTCTTGAGCGAAATAGGTCACTTGGGGGCTCGAGACGAGGGTGGAGTGTCGCGTACCGCCGGCAAACAAGTTTATTCTGTCTAATAAATTCTGTAGGGGGGTCGCTACCCCCCCTCTAGACTTTCTTAAATTTCGAACAAACCTTGTCCCCTTTCGTGCCTCCGAAGTGATGGGGTCCCGACAGCTGCCTCGGCAAAGCTTGGAAATATTCCCCAGCATTTATCTAAGCTTATGGAAAGTCACCCAATAGACACTTCAATAAACAAATTTAAACTGCAAAGAAGAATACGCGGTTCATCTGTTCACACGGTTGAGAAGCCGGATTCTTGGATTTGCGTAGATTTGCGTCCAATTCGACGCCGCTTATTTAAACGTTGTACTGTAGTATTACGACCGAGTGTTCACGCCATGTCACCTGTCACCCGAAGTGTTCATTTTTTCAGGTGTTCATTTCTCAACAATCACCGGAAAATTACCGTATAATGCAGTTCGGCGAATGCCGAACGCAAAATTCTGGTGTTTTCTGCCCGCAAAAATCCAAACGTCACAGTCACTGGCACCCAAAGTGTTCAGTTCAGAACCGTCCGTCACACAGCCGGTCATCGCCGGTCCAGCTGCCTGAAGTGCTTACGGTCATCGTTCCTCACCGCGCGCGCTTGGAGCATCTCAAAATTCATGGCCTCAGTGAACGCACTTTCCCCCTCGTCGATGGTCCACTGCCTCAGCTCCGAGTCCGATACCTCGAGCTATCACTTTTCAGCTCGCCCCTGGACAATTTTACATTGCAGGGCGCGCCAAAGCTCCGAATGGCAGCGGAGCTATTACAGGGTTTCTGGCCATATTTGTCCTCCCTGCTCTCCTTCGACTCGAAATCCCAGAGTCGTTCCTTGTATCCCCCTCTGTTCCAAACTCCCTCGACTCGCTGTCATCGCTCATCTCGCGGCGCGGCTGCAAAATACAGGAAATACAGATCAATGAGCGACCCCCAAATTGTACTTTCTCTCCTTCCGTACCGGAGGTTGAGTACGCTTTTCCTTCTATTCCGAAGTTCTCTTTCGAGTACGACGCGCCCGATAGCGATTCCGACTACCAGTGCATTTGAAGTGTCTTTTGAATTATACCACTCACGTCTGAGACAGGGCTTTTTGTAAAATGTCCCCCATTGCAGCGTTCACTGAACCGCGCAAAACACTCATATTTTTTTGGCGCGTTCTTTCGACGCATTATGCTACCATATTTTTTCATCTAGCCTGTTTCGTATCTCAAGTACCACGCGTCGCAGAGGGGAAGAAATAAAATCTATATCAACTGGCACGAAACGCGCGAACGCAAAAAAAAAAAAAAAAAAAAGCAGAAAAGACCTTACAAAGACCACGGAGTGGACATTTTCGGTTGAGAGTGACAGTTTCCTGCAGACCGGATATTTACAGTAATCGTGGTTTCGGTTCCTGAGTTAGTCAGAGGGCAGTGGGTTGAAAATATTTGCAGGGTTCGATCGGGCCCGCGACGCCTTGTTGCGAAGTCATCTGGTCGACATTGCAATTGAAAACATACTTGGTGCGACACACGGAGTACGAGGGTTCAAGAGGACCAGGGTACTTAGGTAAGGATGTATGTTCGCAATAAGTAACCCAGTCCGTGCTTCGTCGGGTCGGAGGGAAGTTACAAAGCAAAAACTAAGTACGAGAGCATGCGTCGATGGGACGCGGGAACCAAGAAGAAAAAAAGCAAGGAGAGCGGGTTCTGTGAACCTTCCAATGAGAGATATTTTTTATAACCCTGGTTCAGACGTGAGTCGTACGATGCAAAATAGTTGAACTTGAAACGCACGTAGTATGCAATGGCACCACTACTAGTCGGAATTGCCGTCGTCGTCGCTCTCATCGCCGCCGTCGTCGCTCTCATTGTCGTCGTCGTCGCGCTCATCGTCCTCATCGTCGCTCTCATTGTACTCGAAGGAGAACTTGGGAACGGAAGGAAACGCGGCGCGGTATTTGTCTTCAGATTCGGGGAAACGTAGGCGACTGGGGCGCTTCGTGATGAGTATTTCCTGTATTTTGCAGTCGGATGTCGATATGAATGATGTGAGCGAGTCGAGGGGGTCGGACCCAAGGTCAGACGCAAGGAAAGACTCCGGGATTTCGAGTCGAAGGAGAGCAGGGACAACAAAGGTGGCGAGAAGCCTTTTCATAGCTCCACCGACAACCGGGTTGCTCAACAGCAACACCTCCAACGACGGCAGTATGATACTGGGCCCCGTGTGTAGATAAGTGTAACCCGAGACCCAGAAACTCAGGTCGCAGTGAACGAGCCTTGTTGTGTGCTGGAGAATCGAAGCCCACTCTTTTTGTGGGTCGATTGTGGACAAAGCCAATGAAGTTAATTGACCTCAAGGTATAGTGACCCGCAAGACAGCAGTCTGATTGAAAACGGCCGTTCGGAGCTTTGGCGCATCCTGCAATGTAAATTTGTCCAGGAGCGAGTTGAACAGTATTAGGTCGAGGTTTCGGAGCCGGGGCAGTGGGCCATCGACGAGGGGGGGGGTAAGTTTGCTGAGGCCATAAATGTAGAGATGCTCCAGGCGCTCGCAGTGAGGAACGATGGCCGTAACCATTTCAGGCAGTTGGGCTGGCGGCCACAAGCAGTCATCTCGTACACCGATGGAGAGGGGGCAAGAGCCAGACCGGCTCAGCCACGCGTCGCATACTGCAAAGCTGCCGGGGTGATGGTCAAACTTGATGGCCGTCCAGAGTGCGGGAGTGGCCAACGCTATCGCTCGCCATTTAGAGCAGATGTGCGTTAGAGCAGTTGGCGAGAGGATCCCGCGAAGTGGAGGAAAGAGGGGGACAGCAGGCAGGAAGTGGATGAATATTTCAGATATGATTTCGTTGGGCAAGTTCACCGCTGGGTACTTGTAGGAATCGAGACGCTCCTGCGCGACCGATTGCTCAGCCCGCAATTCGATGATTAAGCGCTCGATTTCTGCGATACGAGCACGGATCGCTGCGAGGTCGCTGCGCATTGCAGGCAGGAAATAAGCCTGTAGGATGGTGTGGTGGTAGCCTGTAGGCAGTCGTGGATCAAGTCGTGGTTCGTCTCTGAGCAGGTGACTACCATCACCATCACGGTACGGCAAATTGCAGGCTTGTCCCCAACCAATGCGCCCTCGCTCGACGCCTTCTCCGAAGAGCTCCTCATACCCCCAAAACGATGTGGCGACCTACCGGGATCTTCTCCTCTTTGAAGAACGACTCAAATCGACCGCAGCCAGCCTCCAGCGCAGGAAATCTCGCTACCAACGTACCGTGCTACCTCTCCCTTTGTGCCGCCTCTCCATCCTCTGACAAGCCCGTTCTCGATAGTATTTCTCTTTCAACTCCTTCTTATCATAGCGTTTCTGCTACTGGAGGTCCTTCTCCCGCCGGACGTGTCCCTGCTCGCGATTCCGTGTAAGCTGGTGCTGCAGCGGCTGCTACCGGACATATACACGGCGGAGAGAGAGGTGCACATACACCCGTTCGTCTCCACCGGGATGCTCTTTGTGAGCGTCACCACGCTGGCCTTGTTCTTCGCGAGCGGGACCTACGCCGATAAAATTGCGTATGCTAACAAGTGCGTTATTGGTGTATACTACTTATCCTAATATCTAATGACACCCATTCATCCATTCAGATACGTCCCGCACGCCAACCGCGCCCTGCGCTCCTTCAACATGTACCTCAACGTCCGCCAGCCGCCCCTCCGCTCCAAGCTCAAAATCGGCCTCAACCCTCTCGCGTTCTTCTTCCCCCGGCCGGAGCCCCCCTCTCCCACCTCCACCTCGTCGTCCACATCCTCGTCCCGCTCCTCGGCCCCAGCCCATGCAGTTCCCCAACCCATCGGCAGCACCAGCACCTCCGTCCCCATCCCGCCTATCCCACCGACGACGAACCCCCGCGGCGAGCTGCGCCTCTCCTCCCGCGTGGACCGCGCCTTCCGCGACGGCTACGAGCGCTACCGCGCGACCTTCGAGCGCAAGCGCGCGGCGCAGGCCGAGGTACAACGCAAGCGCGCGCAAGCCGAGCGCTGGTGGTGGTGGTGGCGCCGGGGCCGGGATGAGGCACCGACGTCTGGGACGTCTGGCTCGGCGACCGGACGGGCGACGGGGGAGATCTCGCGGAGTGGGACGCCGCGGCAGCGGGAGAAGGAGCGGGACCTGGGAGGAGGAGGACGCCAGCGCAGCGGCTCCCCGCTGCGGCTGAGCATCGCTGAGCGGAGGAGCACCGGTACCCCCGCCGCTCACCGTGCTTCGGAATCGGCTCCCTGCGGGCTCGTCTGACATGACGATTTAATCTACGACCATTGAAATCTATTCTGTGTATTCGTATCGCGCCTCTAATGTACTTTTTTAGTTATAATCTGTTATCGGGATCCTTTCCATCTCACTAAGCTGGCCCTCACTGTGGATCTCTCCAATCTCTCTGAATTTTCGTCCTGATTTTTTCTTTCAGTCATTGGCCATCAGATTGTACCGATGCCATCATTTCGCCATGATCCAGTCTTCTCAAACCAGCTCAGCCATTTCTGTCTCGGGGCGAACACGGCACCGCACAGCGTATACGCAGCTGTCGTCCAGGGTTCTACCGTAATGGCAAATTATCAAACTGAAGCAACTCCACCAGCACCATACTGCGCCGACGCGCCATGGCTTTTCTTGGGCCCGGGCTTTTCTGTGGCTTTCAAACACTCAACCCAACTTCGTCTGACTTGGGGGCATGGAAACCTTTACACCCCAATCCTCGTGTTTATGAACGTTCCTGGATCGAATGCCCATGTCCATCAACATTCTGTGTCCCATCTGCCAAGGCTGTGGCGGTTTTGCGACGGTGCTAATTTTGTAAGAGGCAGGCTACATTTGAAGGCGTCGTAGTGATTCCTAAAGTGGACGTCGCGGCGACGTCCACTTTAGGACTTCGCGCAAACCGGCCCTGGCACCAGTCCACCGAAAGTCCGCCCGCGAGACCCCAACTCATCCTCTGCATTCTTCCTCCGGCCTTCGGACAATCATTGGCCGCCTGGCGGGCCTTGAACCGTGTCTCGCGCTTCCGCAGTTATCTACGGTATCCCTGACTAGCGCTCTCCACTCGGCGCCCACTCAGCGCCTCTTCAAGCATCACATCGGTTTCTTGAATTGGCCGGTCGAAATTCGATGATGCCACCCTCGCTAATGGTACGCAGAGTGGGTTGCAATTTGTGAAATGATTGTCTGATGACTTAAACCCGCATTTACAATGCAATCGCTCGGACCAGAGTCCAAAAAGAACATGGATGGGATTCGAGGCTTGGGCTCGCTGTCGAGGGTGAACCTCTGCCGCAGCACAGCCCCAAGCCCCTGGAGCGGAGAATGCGTGTGACAGGCTAGCCGTTGCAGCAAGTTAGACACCCCCACAAAACCCAGCTTCAAGCGAAGCGTGAAGGATTTGCTTGAAACTGGACCGAGTTTAACTTGCTCAATGCGCTAGTTCAAGTTGAACTTCCCCATCCACTTCAGTCGGCAGATAAATGCGTGTCTGCTCTTTTTTCTACTTCTAACCTGTGCAGCCCCCCGCGAACTGCGACGAAACGGGGCAACTATCTCAAATCTGAGTTGTCGGTACCTTCTTCCAAGATCATCATGCTGAATGTATTACACTAATCATGGCACAGAGGCTTGAAAGTCAGGCCTGACTTGGGCCCTTGTACTTGAGTCCTCGATGGTAATATGTAGCCAGCAGCTGCCGGCACAACAGCCTGAGCCTATGCTCATCTCTAGTTTTGAACCAAACCTTTGCAAGCCTGAGTAGCAAGCCCTCGGTGCCGAGCACATCGCTGTGCGCCAGATTCCTGTACAACTAGCACTGTAAAACTCTTCCAAACTGTAGAACAAGTGCTTCAGGCAGTTGTGTTATGATTGGTCCATCTTTCCCCCGGTTCAGTTACGGCTGAAACGTCTGATTTCGATGTTCGGCTGCAGGATCACCGCAATTCTAGAGGTCTAGGAACTACCTCCTCATGTTCACACCGGACACAACTGTAGACTTCTTTAGCACAGCAGCGGCTCTTCGAGTTCAATCCCATTCAACTTCGGAGCACCTCAGGCCTCCAAACCTGATTAACATGCTTGATCGTCTTCATCTCATCACAAACCTGTGCCGGTTCAATGTCATTTCGGACTGCCGGTCAATCTTGTATGCCCAATTTCGTCTGCCTAATTTTTGCAGTTGTAACCACGTCATTTAACTCGCAAGTGCGGTACAACCAAATGTCAGCACAGAGTGTTGTCTTGCCTAACACCAGGTCTCGGGCGACTTTGAGCACATCGCTCCCAATTTTCTCGTCCCGTGTGACACCGAGCATGCCAGTCATGCGATGGAGCAGCATATTGGATCACTCGGGGCTCGGCTGCGTTGTCATGTACAGCGGAATGTGCCACCGCACGCGGCGAGATCTCCAGGCAAGCAAAATGCACAGCTAGGTAAAACTCCCCAAATGAATTCTGGCATTGCTGAACCAGCCGTCAACGGGCTGAAGGATTCTTTGACCCAAATTTTAATCTCTCCCGATTGTAACTCGGTCGGTAGTTCCTGGTTTGTGGGGAACAAACTACTACTGCAGCTTGCTCAATGCACTGCTGGGACTTCGTGCCAACCACACAATCTTGATGTTACCGTTGTTGGATATTCCATCCAGACGGACTCGGTATTTATTTTCATACAGTCATACAGCGAAACAACCGAGTTGTTCAAATCTCAACATGCATGTGCTGGCTTGCTGCTAGACGAACCAAACATTGGCAGTCCAATCCCCCTTGGTCATTCAGACCCGGACCTGAGTCAGGATAGGCCACCTTTCAAAGGCTATAAGGTCATCCCGACCGCATCTGTCTCTCCCCAAGGAATAACCAATGTGGTACAATACCGAGTGTGTGAGATTTTTACCCACCTGTTCTACCATGAATGCCCGATTGCAAATCTAATGTTTACATTACCACCGATGCGCTGAGCAGTGCATCCTGACCTAACAGCTATCACAATCACCTCGAATCAAACGCGGCGACAGTCGTTCCATAGCCCTGCCCAAAGTCCTCCTTCACGAGGTAACACTGTTGTATCACCCTCATTCAGAGGTTTGAAGTAGAATTGCTCCTGGACAATCACGGTGCGTGGTTATGCCCCACCGTCAAGCCATCATCACCATTCCATGGCACATGCATACAGCTTCTGGTACTCCACCGCGTCCCCCGACGGTGGAGATTTTTAACCATCATCCAGTAACTCGGGAAAGGAATAGGAACAAGAGAGCAGAACAAGAAGAAAAAACTTACAATGCTTGTGATGACTTGGCCTTGAAACTATGGGAGTGTCCATCCAGTATTTCACCGGGTGACTGGTAAAACACCCCACGCCGGCATGGCTCTCCCGGACCGTCAACGCATTGCCAGCATCACAGGTCCCGTTGGTATTCAGCCTTCAACAGGTAAAGTGCAGCTTGGCTAGACCATCCCAGTGTGGATTTGGGTGTCAACATGGTTCAACGACTCTCGAAAGAATAAAAATCCAAAGCCCGTCCGCTTGGTATTGCTTCTCCTGCCCCCAGGGCCAGTGTCTTAACTAAGATAATGGTCATTTGACTTCAAACGAATGCAGACTTGCCGGGTGTTTGACCCAGTACCAATCATTTGAGAGTGCCTAAATGCAATACTTTCGAACGAACTACCATTCCAGCCAGCGTGGACATGGTATCGCTGGGTATTTGGTCCGACGCCATGTCGGCTCCACTGCCCCGAACTAAAACAAAACCCGGCCCTGGCCCGGGTACGACCCCGCTGGGTATTCAACCCCACACTAACAGTGTACGAATGGGAAACAAATCCCCCTGCCACTCAGGCCGGTATTACCTTGAGGCAACCAAGATCCTGATCACCGTTCAAACGAAAACAAAAAATCACAAGCCATTCAGGCATTTGCGCAGTATCTGAACTAGTGCCCGATAGGCATTATCGACTGGATCGAGACAAAAACGCAAGAATTATCACAATAGTGTAGGATAGCCGGGTATTCCAACCACCATCCCACTACCGTCACTCCGCAAACAATTACGCCAAACTGCGACCTATTCAGGCATTATGGCGAAGGTGGTGCTGCTGGGTGGTTCCTGATCGGCGTCTACACCCGAATGAAATACAACCACTCCACTGGTCGTTCAGGCATCATGCTGGTCCGGTGTCGCGGGTATTCAACCCTAATCCGATCCGCGTCGCTATCAAGAACCGAGGCCATTCAGGCAATGAATGCGGCGTCGTTAGGTATTCGACCCACAACCCGGTCGGCACCGCTATCAATCGACAGGGCCCGTTTGAGAAACCGTGGCCATCCAGGCGGCATTTGATCCACAATGCGGTCGGCGCCGGTATCAATCGATAGGGCCCGCTTAAAACAGGATCACAGCCATTCAGGCAATGAATGCGGTGTCCCTGGGTATACGACCCAAAACCCTGTCGGCGCCGCTATCAATCGTCAGGGCCCGTTGGACAGAAACTGTGGCCATTCAGGCAATGAATGCGGCGTCGCTGGGTATTCGACCCACAACCCGGTCGGCGCCGTTATCAATCAACAGGGCCCACTTAAAACAGAAACGCAGCCATTCAGGCAATGAAGACAGTGTTGCTGGGTATTCGAACCACAACCCAGTCAGCGCCACTATCAATCGACAGGGCCCATTTGAAAACAAATCGTGGCCATTCAGGCAATGAATGCGGGTGGTATTCTCGACTCCGCGCTCGGTCGGCGCCGCTATCAATCGACAGGGCCCGTTTGAAAGCAAAACCTCGGCCATTAGCCAATGAATGTGGGTGGGTATATGACCCCGCGCTCGGTCGGCGCTGCTCTCAATTGACACCCCCCCACACTTGAAACCGAAAACCATGACCATTTTGCCCCAGATGAATACGGTGTCGCTGGGTATTCTTGACCCAGCGCCCGGTTGTGCAGCTACACCGATAGTGCCTGCATGAAAAAGACCATTCGGGCACCAATGGATACGGCGTGACAGGGTATTCGACCCGACACCCGGCTGCGGCTGGCGTCAATCGACGGCGTGCGCATTGCGCCAAAATCATGGTCCTTGCGACCTCAACCCGATACAGCGCCCGGTCGGTGTCACCGTCAATGGACAGCGCCAAACCATGGCTATCCAGGTTCCAATCGATTCACATTCGGAGAATTGGCGCAGGTATGAACTCGCTGAGTATTCAACCCCGTGCCCAGGAAGCATTATCCCTGGACAGCACCAAAAACACGCAACCATTTGCTGCAAATCAGGCCCAGTCGGTCGCTCACAACGGCGTCAATGCCATTCGGCAGTCCCCATAAATGCAAAATCCGCGGGCCGTCTAGGCTCGAGATACAGATCCCCGGGTCGACTTTTTCAATGACTCACTTAGGTGTATCACCGATCCTAGACTTTGAATCCAGATCTCCCTCTGTAAAGAGTGTCGTTTGATAGGCACCCCACGACAGCGGGACGCGGTAGCTGGCCGGATGTCGTTGCGCTACCAGTCCTGCTTGTGTATAGATAGCGCGTTGTTGGTCCAGAAGGTAGACAACAGAGGGAACCAGAAATAAAGAAGAGAGCCCCAGTAAGTGTCGTCTCAAAAAATTCCAGAATTGCGCGCCCTGTAGGTCGCGCGCAGTGCGATTCCGAAGTCGACGAGGTCGTCGGGACTGAAAAGATCGCACGTCACTCACTGATCTCTGACTCTGCCCATTGACAGCGAGTGCCGGCAACTTCCGCTCCATCGTTTAGCGAGGCCTAACTAGAGCTTGGCAGCACGGTTCGTGCCTCACAGTGCTTGATCTCAAGTCGCCATTTTCTTAAACCAGCTCAGCCAATTCTGTTTTGGGGCGAACTCGACGTTACATAGCCTGGTTCAAGTCTGGTTACGGTGTGCTGTGTCGGAAATTTCTAAATTCCGTGACAAGGCCTTATCGGGCCTTATAAGGCGGCAAGATCAGCCGGCACGATTAGACGCTTATAAGATAAGCGAAACACGATAAGATCAGCTGCTCTGATAAGATCGCTGATCTTGTCATGTCTTATCAGGCCTTTGAAGAAGAGGCTTCCCTTACAACGAAAAAATTATCTTGTCATACACTCCTTGCTTGACCATCTTTTTCTTTCACTTGGCTGTTCCATTTTACTGTGCTTGGTCACTGACTGTTAAGCTTCTAGTGACTTGGTTACTTACTGTTAGGTTTCTAGTGACTTGATTACTTACTTGATTACTTATTACTCTTACGCTGAGTTACTGACCATTAGATTTCTACTGACTGAGTTACCTACCATTACATTTTAACTGACCGAGTTACTTAATTACTTATTGACTACGGAGATTTGAACGCAGGACCTTATAGCTACATCACGTGATCTCTGAACGGGACACAAAACCACTACACCAAGCAGGCTTTTATATATAAGGAATGGCCGTATATTTTATGCACTCCATTTCGGACTTTCTGGGATGGTCCTCAAAAATCTTCGTCTCTTATGAACCTGATTTTTATTGGAGCTGTTCAAATATACCTGCCTACACTGTTTTCAGTTACGAAGGTGCACGGCGCTGTAATGCCTGCGCAGAATCGATTTACCAAGGTCTAGTGTACACGGGATGTCCTGGGAGGTCAAACCCCGTGCGCTCCTCCCTCCACTTCGGTCCCAGCTCCGCCAGGCTTCACCACACCCGAGTCGGCTGCAAGAATGAAAAGAAAGAAATCGAACAAAGAACAGACTTGGCTGAAGACATATATAGACAACAAAATCCAGCAATTGTGAAATGCACATCGCATATTCATCAGCTAAAACCAACATAAATTGAACAACAAGCCGGCTCGCTTTACGACTCAAAGCCAGGGAGGTTACAGGTTGGATGCAGTCCGATATCTAGTTCGGAATGAAGTCAATCTTCAACTCCGAAATGAAGAACACACATAGTACGTCAAAAAATGTCAGTTGATGGAATAAATTTGGTCCCGGACAAGATACAAAACAAGTGAAGCAAGAGTAGCTTGAGAATCTGAACACGTCGAAGGAGACGAATGAAATGAATGAAAGAATATGTACCGAAATTGAGAGTGTCCGGTAAACTAGTTTGATTGAGTCAACTCACCGAGTCCGTGCTAGTTTTAGGAAAAAAATGCACCGTAAACTGAAATTGAGGGAGTCCGGACATCTAATCTAAATAGAAGAGACGCACATGCGGCGCGCAGGTGAGCAAGAATATTCAAGACACAAAAAGCTTACCTCGACTCAGAGCGTAGTCAGCAAGGTATCTGCAGGCGAAAGGACAGCCGATCTAGAGAAACTAAGGAAAGAGACACGCGTCAATGTACAAGATACCTGGAAAAACATAGCACTTACCTTGATCCAAATGACGAAGCCTTCGAATTTGTTTCAAATTGTATATGTACCACTACCTTAAAAACAATCAGCGCTCATTCCAAGGGTCCAGGGAAAATCGATGCACCGATGATGATCCTGGGACTCGGGGATGAAGTATTGAAGATCTGGGCTGGGGCGAGGCGGGTCAACGGATGAGATTAAGAAAGGACGTGCGAAATTTACTGTTGACTTGTTAGAATGAGCCGCCTGCATCAATCCGTCTCCACACGACACGCCGACTCAGTGTTGCCCGACTCCACTCAACACCGGGTGTATCCACGCCTCACAGGGCCTGCGAGCACGGGAACGCACTCCGGGCAATTGGGGGCTGCGAACCGTATACACACGGTAGGCGCGTCTGGACGTTCCATCCCGTTCCGTGTCCGTTTCGCCACCTTGGACTTCGCCCTGTCGGTGGGCGGTGCTGAGAACACGCACGCGCCGCACCATGCAAGCATCCGTGTCGATTGGGGCGTGGTGCAGTTCAAGGCCAGTCCGCATAGGAGTGATCGGTGTGGCCTAGGCTGCCGCTGATTGAGCAGTGGATGTGCTGAAGCCGATGGGCCATAGTGGTATAAGAGAAGAACGAGATGCGAGAGAATCGCTGGGTGTGGTGCCATGAGTTGCTGCCGGGGAATGGCCGGGGATGAGCTCGGAGCAGCGCGAGGTATGGGCAGCATGTGAGCAGATGAGTATGCGCAGTGCGCAAAAGTCATTGTAAATGTGGCAGGGCTGCACTGGGCGGTCGTCGTTGCGCTGGCAGTCGGCCGAGCAGTCGTGGGCCGTGCGCGCTCCTCGCCTACGGCTCGGACATTGGAGCCCCGCGATGTGCGCGCTCCTCGCCTTCGGCTCGTCAGAGGTCGTCTGGGGCTTCGTGTACATGCTCTTCACGCGCAGCTCATCGTACAGGTGTCTGCGGCTCCATGAGCGCTCTCCTTCTCTGCGGCTCGTCGATGGTCGACGTGGTCGCTACTTGGGGGGTTGTCAACTAAAACACTCACCATAATGGTCGCCAAATGGTCATGGTCATCTGCGGATCGGGTTCGTTGGCTCCGTGCTGTGCGTGCTTCTTGCTCCTACGGCGCCATGGAGGCGGCCGGCGCCTGTGGCTTGTTGCGCTGGCAGTGCTTTACGGCTTGCTCCAAGCTTGCTCGGTGATTGCCGTCTGGGGTTTCGTGCGCGACAAATAGTAGCTGGAGAATTGCAGGTGTTGAGATGCAGCTGTGGTCGGGGTTGTAGGAGAT
>JARKIC010003022.1:0-37150 GCA_029378375.1 Mycena olivaceomarginata
CGGAGGGGGGCCGAGGTTGACGGTGACGGCGGTATAGGGGCTGCGTGCAAAGGTGTTGTGCAGGTGAGGGTTTTGCGGTGAAACAGCGTAACATAAATGCACCACATCTAGTGCTAATTTTGCGATTCCTATGACCAGTATTTATACAACGGGAAGCAGCTAGCACTTCTGTTGTTACTAGCAAACTAGCTAGTACACAGACCACTTGTTAGGTAATACAAAGGAGAGTCAGAGCGAGCCCTAACTGCTGACTGTAGCGCGAGACTGCACTAGTGTGACACGCTAGCTGCTAGTCGAGTGTACAAACCACCAGGGGTTAAACCACAGCCTAAATATTCACTGAGACGAGACCTAGGAGACTCTAGTAGTTGAGAGATGATGTGCTAGAGAGCTAGCGATATTCTAGTGGACTGGAATCGACGATGGATGTATAGCTAGGAGACAATGCTTTGAGCTAGTTCGCTCAGCACAGGTCTAGGCTGTACTATCTAATCTCTAGATAAAGGCCAAAGGCAGTGCCAGGCGGAGAGATCCGGCTAGGACCATAAAGATACGATGCTATGGACACATGAGAGATGCGAAACGATAGCTAGGGCCTAATACAGGCAGCTAGCTCGAGTGGAATAGCAGGAAGGCTATTGGTGCGGAGCTACATGTGATAGATCGATGCTCTGACAAACAGGGATGACCTATGATGTTGGTTGCAACCCCAGGTTGTCTAGATGCGATAGATCGACGCTCTGACAAACAGGGATGACCTATGATGTTGGTTGCAACCCCAGGTTGTCTAGATGCGATGGATCGATGCTCTGACAAACAGGGATGACCTATGGTGTTGGTTGCAACCCCAGGTTGTCTAGATGCGATGGATCGACGCTCTGACAAACAGGGATGACCTATGGTGTTGGTTGCAACCCCAGGTTGTCTAGAATGCGATGGATCGCCACTCTGACACAGAGAGATGACCCAGAACACCAGCTGTAATACTGGGTTGTCTAGATGCGATGGATCGGCATTCTGACACAGAAAGATGACCTAGAACACTAGCTGTAAACCCAGGTGACTAGGTGCGATCCTTGGCTATAGATGATGTGCCCAGGATCTGCAATATACCCACGAATAGGCTGCTAGCTCGTCAGCGAGGCTGACCTAGCATGTCACAGGATGGCTCTAAAACGAAATGGCAGTCATCTTATTGGCTGTTCATCTTGAATCACCTCATATTGCTTATTATTGTATCATTCAGCTCGCTTTTCGCATGTATTTGGAACCTAGTAGTATAAAGGGAGCACAGTAGCAACTAGCACCTGAGATTAGCACTCCCTGGTCGAGTATGAAGCTGGTGCAGGTGGTCTCTAATAGAGATTACACCCCAGTTTTGTGCGACACTAGTGGAGGTAGTCTCAGGTTGCTAGTGAAGTTTGTAATGCGCTTCACTGATAGTAGTCTTTATTGGAATTGATAACTGTTGGCTCTGGAACATGGAGTGATTAAGTTGAGGATTTCGTGTTGTTGGTTCTAGCAGACCTTTGTTGGTTCTAGCAGACCTCCACATATAAAATAAGGGTGTTCTCTTTGAGACCCAGCCTCAGTTGCGCTAGTGACTTTGCCTTCACCCCAACAAGACGGAAGCTCTGTTGTAGTGTGTTGGATCGCTTGCTAGGTGATTGTGTGCTGACTTGAGCCCCGCTAAGATAAAGACGAACTAGGGTGTTCTCTTTGAGACCCAGCTGCAGTTTGCGCTAGTGACTTTGCCTTCACCCCGACAAGACGGAAGCTCTGCCGTAGTGTGTTGGATCGCTTGCTAGGTGGATTCTGTGTTGACTCGAGCCCTAGAAAGAAGAAGACGGACTAGGTCCCCCCCACCTCTAGTTTGGCTATAACTTGTCAGTTACTTCGCCTTCACCCCGATATAGACGGAAGCTCTGTCGTAGTGTGTTGGGTCGCTAGCTGGACGCTTGTAGTGAACTAGTGCCGATAAAAACGGAAAGGTTCCTGTTCTTGGTTAAGGAATAGGTCGGCGGTCAAGGAGAGTCTTGCCATCTGAGGATTGAAGTCCATTTGTTGTTAGCCTCAGTAGTCTTTGGGGCTGCCCTTAGCGAGGATTTTCACAAACCTACATACTCTGCCCTGGTGTTCTCGACCTAGCGGTCCAGCCATCTTGTATCCACCCCATATAAACACACCCCCAGACCATCCCTAGGTTCCTAGCAGTGTTGTTGTTGGCGGTTGCATATTGCTAGTACGTTGTAGAGTGTGTTGTTGGAAGCCTATAAATCAAACTTGTGTTTGTTCAAACCTGCTGGTCGCATACTACGGCCCGGACACAAAGAGAAGCACTTAGATCTTTGGAGGTAGATTGGTTGTGGTTGGTTGTTTTGGGTGTTTGTTCGCAATACCTATCAATTAGCTATTCCTAGTCATATAAGAAGTGCACCGTTTCAGCGGAGCAGCACCTGTTTCGTCTCGTGGTAGTTGGAGAAAATTTGGAAGCATGCCGCCTGAAAGACTGCTGGAAGAACGTGAGCGCAGCGCAGCAAGGAGGGCTGTTACTCACGGACGGGGTATGTGGCCATCCGGGTGATGCTGGGGTCAGCAAGCAGCTGATCCATCGCCCGCCGATTCCTCTGAGACCGCTGCTTGATGTTGCTGACCGTCTGCCTTCCCCTGCTGAACGCGAAGCCATCTGTCTCAGTGGGAAAGTTCCCGCATCGATGCTGGCAAGCGCTGGCAGGGAACGACATCTGGTCGCGAGCAGCGCGCATGGCAGCGGTGGCGGCCTCGACGACAGGCGCCCATTGGTCTGGGGTGACAGGGGGCGGGACCAAGATGCCAATGATGCGGCCCTTGCGATCAAGGATGAGATGACATTTGCTGGGAGAAAGGTCAGTGGGAACGTACTCGCCCTGCCAATCTATATAGCGCATGTGCTGTTTCAAAACATCAGGCGCGTTGGCATGCGGGCACAAAGGGTGTTCGAGAGGGGTGGATAAGCCCGTCCAGCACTGCTTCGTCGCGCGAAAGTTTTCCGCAGAGAAGGAGATGCTGATGGGTTCAGATGCGGCAGCTTTTTGGAGGACGCGAGCTGTGGGGACGGGTGGCACAATGCTGGACTGCGAACGGGCGGTGTCAGCCCTGTGTTGGGCCCGTTCACGGGTCCTCTTGAGGGCGTTCTTCTTGGCTGTACCAGTGAGGCGCGGAGTATCTGCCGTTGTCGAGGTGGGGCGAGGCTCTGCAGCCGGGCGTGCGGTTTCGGGAGTGGCGTCGTCAATATCAGGCTCTTCATTGTCATCAGAGACGACACTGCTGTCTTCACGCGCCATGCGCACCTGGTTTTCAAGCTCAAGCGCGTGTTCGAGGTCGTAGTTGGCGCAAATGATAGGTTGGCCGAGATCGAAGTCTGGCCCCGAGAGAAGCAGTTAGAGACAAATTGTACCAAACGAGGCACCAAGGGAATGGGTGGAAACGAAATAGGCAGCCGCGATGCCGCCCTGCTCTGATGTAGGAGTTGGGTGGCGCGCCAAAAGAAAGATCTTGCAATGCCACCCCGTCCCGATGTGGGAGTTGGGTGGCAAACGAGAAGAAAGAAAGAAAGAACCAAAAACTGAAAGTATGGAAGGGAGCTAGCTCACCTTCAAGCCCTTCAAGCCCATGCTGGTTAGATGTCATGTTGGTCTAGCGAGACGAGATGCTGGTGGTCAGGTGCAAGTGACGGGACACATTGTCACTATTGTCTTTGTCACAGCTTCCACAAATATCTCGATGGCTCCTCGCGGCAACAAAGGATTCTTTCACAGAGCTCCTCGAGAATTTCTCGAAGAATATACCGGTGGGTATCTAGACACCCCCACCAACAACAAAGAAGCCTTCTGGTCTAAGTTCTTCCCGGCATGGGACACAAAATACCCAGCGCTTGATTCAGAGGAATTGCGCGAAGAAACTGGTTCAAGAGCAGAAAGCCTACGACGAGGACTTTGCAGAGACCAAACGTCTGAACCAGCTGGCAGTTTCCAGCCACAGCCGTCGCAAGGCGGTGTTACTGCCTTTGCCATTGATGAGCGACCGGCTCAATGAACTCCGTGCTCGCTCAGCGGATAAAGCGGTGAGTGCTATTCGCATTAACAGCATACTCGACTAACAAGTTCGTCCTGTACAGAAATTGAAAAGCTGGTTTTCGTACGCAAAGACCAAAGACAACGTGCGCAAAGTCGAGCCTTTCCGCGCGTGGCTCACCGGCCTCAAAAGCATCCACGGTGCTCCTCACCGTTTGCAAATTGCTTGGATAATCTGGCAGCACCCCGCGCATGGCGACAGCATTCGACTTCGCTACAAGGAGACGTACAAAAAAGACGCGGACGAGGACCATGAGGAGGAGGACGCCAAAGGCCTCGACGCGTTCGTCAAGGACGGCAGTGAAGGACAGGAGGACGTGGATGAGCCCACCCGTGCGGGGCTGCTGCACCGGAAGCACCAGCTCGCGCGCGCGTATTTTGCGGAGCTCGGTGAGGAGGAGAAGGCGGAAGTCCTCGAGCAGAGGGAGGCTGAGTTCGCGGAATGGCGCGCCGCATACGAGAGACTCTTGAAGGGCGAAGCGGCTTCCAGCGTAGAGGAACTAGCAAAGTGAGCCGTTCTTTTGCTGAGCGCCGCCGCCGACTGACGTTTTCCAGCCGTCGACGCCATGCGGAGGCGATTTCCCACCGCGCGCTTGAAAGCCTGTGCGCACAGTTACAATGCAAGGGCGTGCTCATCCTAGGCAAAATCGTGGAGGGTATCAGCGAGGGTGGGGACAGTGGAGACGGCGAGATCTTTGTTTCCATGTGAGCCCTACCTCTGCGCCAGGTTATCCCATTCCCTGAACAATTTGATGCTAGGGTTCAGCACGGTTCTATGCCAAAGCATCCAAATATCGACTTCGCTACTTGGCCTCCTGCTCGTTCCAAGGCAGTCGTACAAGCCTTTGCCGATTTTGTGGTGGCCTGCAAGAAGGAAGAGCAAGGCAAAGGGCCTATTAATTGACTCCCCCCAGGCCTGCTCGGTAATCTCTGCGACCCGATGCCTTCGCTCGCTGGCCCGCCCGCACTGTGCTTGCAGTGCATGGGCTCCCTGCTGCCGCTGCCCGCATCTGGCCCGCCTGCCCCACCGCCTGCCGTGCCAGCTGCCGTGCAAACCAAAGCGGCAGGCCGCACTTTGCTGCCACCCACCGTCGCCGCACCCAGGGCAGATGGAGGCGCGGCGCAAAAGGCAGGAAAGCGAAAAGCGAAAGGGAAGCAACGAGCGGTGGAGGCCGAGGCGGTGGAGTCTGATGCTGAGGACGACGACGAAGACGACGCGTGGTCGGGCGGTGGTGGGACGGATGACGAGCTCGTGGACGACCCATTTGCAGACGAAGAGGATTCTTTGCCCTGCACGCCTGCAGGCTCGCCGCCCCCGCCCATCCTGTTGAAGTATGTGCCGAATTCCGAGCTGCAGGCGGCGTTGGATGCGATGGATGCACCTCAACGCCGGCAGCGCATTCTGGAGCTCAACAGCTTCACCGCATACGAGTTCGAGCGGGAGAAAAACGTGGCAGGAACAAGGCTTTGTTCCACTCCATCTTCCCCAAAGACCCCGTGTCCATGCTGGGCATTTCCCGCCCCAAGCGCAAGCCGGGCGAGCAGAGCCAGGGCCCCGCCGAGCCCACAAGATCCTCCTGCCGCCTAGCAGCCTAGCTACCGCAGGTGCAGATGGAGCAGGGGGCGAGTCGCTCACAGCGGCACAGAGCGCGCCGGCCACCCTCGAGGCGCTGAAACGGTGCACTTCTTATATGACTAGGAATAGCTAATTGATAGGTATTGCGAACAAACACCCAAAACAACCAACCACAACCAATCTACCTCCAAAGATCTAAGTGCTTCTCTTTGTGAGTTCGGGTCCGGGCCGTAGTATGCGACCAGCAGGTTTGAACAAACACAAGTTTGATTTATAGGCTTCCAACAACACACTCTACAATGTACTAGCAATATGCAACCGCCAACAACAACACTGCTAGGAACCTAGGGATGGTCCGGCGGTGTGTTTATATGGGGTGGATACAAGATGGCTGGACCGCTAGGTCGAGAACACCAGGGCAGAGTATGTAGGTTTGTGAAAATCCTCGCTAAGGGCAGCCCCAAAGACTACTGAGGCTAACAACAAATGGACTTCAATCCTCAAACGGCAAGACTCTCCTTGACCGCCGACCTATTCCTTAACCAAGAACAGGAACCTTTCCGCTTTTATCGGCACTAGTTCACTACAAGCGTCCAGCTAGCGACCCAACACACTACAACAGAGCTTCCGTCCATATCGGGGTGAAGGCGAAGTAACTGACAAGTTATAGCCAAACTAGAGGTGGGGGCACCTAGTCCGTCTTCTTCTTAGTGGGCTCAAGTCAACACACAATCCACCTAGCAAGTGATCCAACACACTACGACAGAGCTTCCATTGTGTCGCGTGAAGGCAAAGTCACTAGCGCAAACTGCAGTTGGGTCTCGAAGAGAACACCCTTGTGTTATATGTGGAGGTCTAGGACCAACAACACGAAATCCTCAACTTAGTCACTCGATGTTTCCAGAGTCCACAGTTTACTGATTCCAATATAAAGACTACTACAAGTGAAGTTCGGTATCAACCTCCACTAGCAGCCTGAGTCCACTAGCACCAGCTTCGTCCAAAGTCTGGGGCGTAATGTTCTTAGACCCTAGTCTGTCCTGCGCTCCCTTTTATACTACTAGGTGTGAGTTACATGTGAAAGCGAGCTGAATAATACAATAAGCAATATTAGATGATAAGAAATACGGTCAGCCAATGAGATGACTGCCATTTGGTTTTGGGACTAGTTTGGTATACACCAGGTCGGCCTCGCTGACCGGCTAGTGTTCAACCGTGGGTATATCAATGGATCCTCAGCCCTCCGTCTATGCCGAGTACCCCTTCCGGACCAACCGGCGATGTAGCCGGTGATCTAGGTCATCTCTACTCTGTCAGAGTGTCGATCTATTATATCTAGGCGACGCAGTGTTGCGACCAACATCAAATGGTCATAGCTCGTGGGTCAGAACATCGATCCACCCTCCGAACATCGGTACAGGCTGTATGATCATCCCTAGCTCCGTTCCAATAGCCGACTGGCTATTCCCCTTCACCCTAGCTGCCCAGATCGGGCACTAGCTGCGTGCTGCCTCATCTCGTATGTCGTGGTATGTCTTTGTCAAAGCCCTAGCCGGTTGCTAGTAGGGTTATTCCGCCTAGCGCCGTCTAGTCGCTTATCTAGAGATTAGATAGTACCACTGGTTACCGCGCCGAGCTTCCTAGCTCAAGGCGTAGCTCCCTAGCTGTACTTCCATCGTAGATATCCGTCTGCTAGACCTTCACTAGCTCCGTTCCAAGTCATCTCTGGACTACTAGAGTCTCCTAGGTCATGTCTCATGAATGTATAGGCAGTGGTTTAATCCCTGGTTGTTTGTACACTCAGCTAGCAGCTAGTGTGTCACACTAGTGCAGCCTCGTGCTACAGTCAGCAGTTAGGGCTCGCTCTGACTCTCCTTTATATCACCTAACAAGTGGTCTGTATACTAGCTGGTTTGCTAGTAACAACAGAAGTGCTAGTTGCTTCCCGTTGTATAATATACTGGTCATAGGAAATCGCAAAATTAGCCCTAGATGCCGTGCATTTATGTTACGCCGTTTCAGCGCAGCTCCCAGGAGGACCTGCGCGCGGCAACAACACGGAGGAGGCAAGGGACGGGGAAGAAACGGTGCACGGCGTGGAAGAAATTGTGCACAGCACCGGCGGCACCAGTAGCACCAGCACCCCGCCGGCTCCTATCGAGACCCCCACCTTGCCCGCCGCCAGCAGCACCAGCACCTCAACCCCTCCGGCCGCTACCAGCGCGAGCAGTGCCAGTGCAGACGGTGACGCCGGCATGCCGCCTGCTCCTATCACCACCACGTGATCTGCGCCTGCCGCGTCACCCGCGCCCTTGCCCGTGTCGCCCACGCCCTTGCCCGCGTCACCTGCGCCCTTGCCCGCATCACCCGCGCCCTTGCCCGCGAAATTGGAAAAACATGCAGCGGTGGAGGAGCTGTTCCGGTCGGAGGTACAGCTGCCCGCATGGACGGCTGCGCTGGATGCCTGGTATACGTTAGAGCAGGTGTCTGGCTTCCAGATGACAGGCAAGGCGCTTCCTCCGCAGGGCCGCCCCAAGGCCGTCAGCTGGTGGATCCAGCACGCACGGAAAGACGGCCGAATCCCAGTAAATCTGGACGGCGATGATGCGGTGGAAGATTACTATGAGCAGGTGGTGAATTGGTGGGTTAACATCAATCCGCCGTGGAGGAAAGAGGGGGGTGGTGGGATTGAGGGGCTTTGAAGAAATGGGGCTCCAAAAAGAGAGCGGCGGCGACCTGGAATGCCTGATGGCGGGTCTGAATGGCTTAACCAGCATTCTGGCTTGCCTCTGGTGGTGGTACCGGGTGGCTGAAGTTGTGGAGGGCGCGCCGATGTGGAGGAAAATGCTGGATGACGTGGCCTGGGTGCTCACAGAGAAGCTCAGAGCCCTGAGCCACAAACGAGCAGCAGATCCAACCTCAGAGGAGCCCCCGTCCAAACGCGCACGTCTAGAGTAGTTTGGCGTGCACTGCTTTTTTGCTATAAAGTCGTTTTTGTCCCCCGCCCAAAGCAGCTGATTGCATAAGCATGATTACATTAGGTATTTTTACCCAAACTGGGAGCTGCAGCAGGCAAAAGGTGCAAAATACCTATTGGGGAAGGCCGGAGCTGGTTGCAAGCGGCGGCAATGGTGGAAAATATCAACCGCCTGGTATCTGCACTGTATAGCACCCTTTCGGGGATATTCCACCGCTACCATGGGCTTTTGCAAAACGCCGCTTCGCTAATTATCATGGTTTTTACTAAAGTCTGTACTGTATCAGCTGGACCTGGAGTCCAACTGGGTCCACCGATTCCTCAAACCGGCACCGTGACGAGCTCCAGATGCACTGGAGCAAATCCCTTGACTCCCAGCGCGTGCAGTCCTTGAACCCGAAGGCTGTCGAGGAATGGTACAAGCTGGTGAAAGAGTTAGTACCAGACCAGGACATCAGGAAGGAGGATATATATGGGATGGATGAAAGTGGCTTCCCACCTTCGGACCAGGGAAGACAGCGGGTCATTGGGCGCCGGGGAGCGAAGATCCAGCACAAGCAGGGAGGGGCGGACCGGTGAAACGCTGACTATGGGGCTGGCAGTGAAATAACCACAAAATAAACCTTGTAAATGAATACGTGGTTCGATAATGCGACTACAACAACTCAAACACTATAGTCCTCGTGCAAGTTCGGGGTTCCAATCCAGTATAGATTGTGGCAATTTGAACTTTAGTTCTCTTTAAGAAGCAAGACTTTACAGGTCTACAAGTCGTATAGATAAAACTTGCTCGAATCCGTTCTAGGCGCAATCGCGATAGACAGACGAGATTTTATGTTCAACGGTTTTGTATAATGTGGGTCTAGGTTTGGAGATAGTACTCCGATGCGTAATGCAAGTGATTCTTATGAATCCCGATTCCAAATAGTATCCACGATTGCTAATCCTTGCGAGATTACAACCAAATTGTCAAGTCCAATCTGTTTCCTTATATTCCACGCGTCCGTTCCGTTTATCCAATATGTCCACGCGTCGTTTATAAAGATCCAAATCCAACACAGATAATATTCAAACAGGGAAAACAAACGAAACTTGGTATAGCTTCTGGGTGTCTCTGAATGAATGACTACTCTACCGGTTAAGCATGAAGTCTAGTAACTTCGCGTCCAACAGGTGGGGTGAGATTCACTCGTGTTCCTCCCATAACCATCCACTTAAATACGTTACAGGATTCTAAATATAAACGAGACTGATACAAACGAGCAATAGGGTTCAGGGTATATGACTAGTGGTATTGCAGCTAGCCGATGAACTCCTGTCAGATATCAAGCGATGAGTAAAATTGAGAGAGATTTATAAGAAACATCAACGAGCCGAGCTTAACGATGAGTCAAGATCTACATCGCTTAGAACGATCGTGATGGGATATTGTTGATATGTCAACTTTTAGCCAACCTCCTCGTCAGCACTCTGTTACCCTCCTTGGTAACCACCCGCTCAAATAGTTCCGCCTTGAACCACTTAAGTGATTTGTCTGAAAATCATGATAGCCGCCGCTTCCCAGTACCCGAGTACGGTTTCTTAGTCAACTGGTAGATCGACCAAGTCCAGTCCTCTCTTGGCAGTTCTGGAGACGTCAGATGATGCCCAACAATGATCCCTCTGGTTCAGAAGGATGTTCCCTTGTAATATGCCCTTAGTCAGGGATGTGCAGTAGCCCCAATCCGTTTCCAGGATGGTAAGGCACTTTCCGTGATTGCTCCATTAGCAACTTCCCACTTCAACCCTTTACCAGGATTGTCGTCCAGCGCCTTTCTAATGGTTCGTGACACATTATATCCCTTTTAGCTAACTGCTCAGGCCAGCAATAGCCCTTGTGAGATGACGTCGTAATGTAATGAAGTACATTATAGTATGTTGCAACTCGAGCAGATTTGAATAAATGCCCGGGTGCCCCAATACCAGGTCTGTCACCGGGAAAATGTCATGGCGATCATTACCATCTGCGCCAATGGGACCCATTTACGCCCGACAATCATCTTCAAGGGGAAGAATTTCCTGCAAAAGTATGGTGAGAACAATGTTGCCGGTGCATCGTAAGTTCACACACCTTTTCGACTGTCCGATGATCTCATGTTCGTCTCAGGATCTGCGTGTCAGAGAACAGGTGAATTGACAGCGAGCTCGCACTGGAGTGGCTGAAAAAAGACTTTGAGCCTCGCACGAGAGAGAAAGCCAATGGACGCACCCGTGTTCTGATTCTTGATGGATACAGCTCCCATCACACACTCGCATTCCTCGAGTTCGCCCAGGCCCACAACATCATTGTCCTTGGCTATCCACCCCACTGCACACACGCCTTGCAGGGCCTTGACGTCGTTTGTTTTGCGAGAATGAAGGTTGCCTGGAAGGAGGTGATCAATGAGTTTGAAGAAAAAAAAAAGAAGCGCAAGGTCGGCAAGGCTGACTTCACCGGACTATTGGGGCAAGCGTACCTGCGGGCATTCAACGAAAGCACCATCAAGGCAGCTTTCTGTGCGACGGGCATCTATCCATTCGACCCGAGCGTCATCAAACCCGAGCAAATGAAGCCAGAGGAGGTGACCTCTGTCAAGGGATCGTTCCCACTCCTCCAGCCGAACCCTGTCCGTGCTGTCATGGCAGCATTGCACGAAAATCCCACCACTGTGTTCGATGTGGATCCAGACACATTTGTACCTGCCGCTGGCGGATCAGTAACGCCGCAATGGCACGCAAGAGATCCTATGATTGATCCAGCACTTTACACACCTTCAAAACGAATGAGATTCATGACGAGCGCGCTCGCCACGACCTCGTCTGGCAGCTTCCTTGTCTCAAAGAACCCCGTCACCTCCCAAAGCTGACTCCCTGCTCCTGTGCTTGAAGCGGTGCCAACGACGATCGCGCAGCCTGATTGGACATCCCTGCAGCTCAGTGACCAAGACCTAGAGGGGATGTCGAAGCATCAGCTCCTTGAAGCAACCAAGAAAATGCGGCAAAACCTTGGAGCCGCAAATCAGCAAATTGCTGCGTGAGATGGAATCATCGAGTCGTCGCATGCGACAATTGTCCTGCAGAATGTTTTCTGTGAGAGGCAGAGTCAGGCCCTTCATGCAAAGGAAAACAAGAAGAAAAGCGGACGTGCCGTGCTGTCGATGGGCGGACTCGGTCGCCATCTTACAGACCCCGAATGGATCGCTAAGACACGGGAGGCTCAAGAGGCTCGGGATGCGGAGGCGGTGGCGAAGGTGCAGAGGGCTGAAGGTCGAGAGGCGGCAAAGATTGCAAGAGAGACCCGTGCAAAAGAGTGGGAGGATATAAAGGCGGTGCACGAAGCAGCAGTAGCAGCGTGGGAGAGGGATTGTGCAGCTAGGCATGAGACAGGCTGTCGGGCCAAAGATCTGCCGAAAAAACCAGTCAGGCCCAAGAAACCAAAGGCCCCAGTCGTGGAGGAGCCTCTGGCCGGTGCTGTGGACGACGAGTCGAGCTCAGACGAAGATTGAAGGCGAGAGGAGGGATCAGTCACATCCGTCACGGGCGGCTCAAGTACCGGGTTCCATCAGATTTTGCATCAGTGTCATAGATCGTAAAATAGACCACTCAAAAGTATGTAGAATATTCTATAGTCTCGTATCCACAATCCCTAGATGCTACTTTACACTACTACCAACTTATTTTAATAGAAAAGGCCTAATTTTGAGCTCGGTACACTGGTTTCAAAACTTTGGCTCAAGTAATGGGTATATACTGTACAGGTACGGGTCGGCATTTCTCAACCCGTGACATTTCCGTGTACCCAACCCACAAACCCGCGGGTCTATACAGGTCCAGCAGGGTCCAGCTTGAGGTGATTTGGAGCTCTGAGTTGATCAATAAATGGGGGTAGATTTGATGGAAGTATGCAGGTCTAAGTAAACTTGTAACAGCTAAAACATATCAGTACACTGTACACACCCTTTACTTTGTTATTTTTCGAAAAACTGACTAGTTCGCAGCAACATTCAATGTTAATTCATAAAGCTGGATGCAAAGCTTCATTGAGGGTGTGTCTCTGATCCAGACACCTCTTTTGCGCTGATTTTGAGTTTTAGGAGAGAATTTTAATGCCCAAATAATAGGTGACCTGCACACGGATTTGCAAACCCACGGGTAATTTGCCACCCATGATTAGACCCATATGGGTTTTGGACCCGACCCATACCGGGTACGGATTATGTGGGTATGGGTATGGATTGGTGCTCTGGTACCTGCAGGTTGACCTGTGTCCAACCCTAAGGGTGGGCAGGCGGTGTTCATACCCAGAAGAATCAAGGTCCAGGAGGAGATGAAGGAGCAGGAACATGAGAGGCTTGCGAAACTTGAAGAGGGGAAAGCAGTCAGCGTGTAGAGTCACCCAGATGTATCCGAATGCAAGAAAGAATAAGGTTTGAGAGGGGGGAACCCTTTGCTTCGGGTGTGGCAGAAGAGATAATTGACCTTCAGTCATGTTGTTGATCTTGGCCAGTGCATTCGAGCCTTCAAGCACATATTTAAAGGTTTCTAGACGCCACCAAAGAACCACCTTGTTGAGGAGGCATACTGTGCAAGACCCAGAGCCCAGAGCTTGATATCTAGCTGTCTTGCACCAGGAGGAGGAAAGGGCTGCTATGTACATAAACACTTCACCCCCGTCTTCCACATTGTGCTTGGATCTGGCTACCAGCCATCGTAGACCCCATCACCAAATCTTGCCCCAGGCCATTTATCGATCTGTATGCTGAGCGAGGTAACTCAAACTTGGTGAGATGTGAGGAGTGAGGGGACCACAGAGGCTTCAAGACCCAGGCACCGGGTCTCACACTCTCGGAGGTACCACATCCTGTTCTTGCTCTTGCTCTCTAGCGCACGAGCCTACCCAATGCAGAAAGACTGAAGCTCTGCGAGGGTCGTCCCAACACAAAGAAGCCACTGTGCAATGACAAACAGCCCCTGTGTTGCCGTCACCCTCTGAGCCTCGTATCCACCAGCCTGCATCGAAGTGGCTTTTGCCAGAAAGAGGCAGTGTACATACACCTTTTGTGAGGAGTACGGACGACAATGGAGATGTGTTTGATGTACGAGCCTAGATAAGCGTGTACCATATGCTACATGCACTGGGAATGCTGTTTTGCGGAAGGTGTGCAACAAGTCATGGCAGGAGCCTAGAAGATGTCCTCTACTGTTGAGTGCTTGAGGTTCTGTGATTCTACTACGACACAGAACTATCATGGAACTAGTGTTTTGCATGACCCAGCCTGAAGTCCTGAAGCCCACCAAGCTGGGTCCCGCAGGCCCGAGCTGAGCTGGGCCCTACACCAGGCTTCATTGGGCCCAGGGCTCAGGCTTGAAATTTTTCAAGCCCTGCCAGGCCCCTAAGCCCGGGCTTGGCTGGCCAAATATTACCGCAGCACCAACTGATGTCAGTGATGGTTTGGTGATGGTTAATAAAGTCTCTTACCTCCAACATTTAACAGTGGAGTGATTTCCCTTACTCCTGTACAGTTCGGGAACTCAGCACCAGCCTCGCTGTCCAGTATAAAATCAGAAACATTGTGACTTCACATAATTTCTCCTCTGCCCGCACCGCACATACCAATGTCAGGAGGACACAATGCACCAAGGGCACCTCGCGTTCGAAAGGCACCCAATCTAATTCCCACCACTGTCTTGGACAGCTCCGGCATGTATTCTATTGTTCTTGTCAGTCTAGCTTCTTGGTGACACATTGATCTTCTGCTCAGCTGCCTCTCTCACCACTTATATCCATTGTATCACAGAACTCTGTCCTCACTTGCCCGCATCTGTCCCCGAGGGTACCCCCGATAGCAGCCCGGGCACCATTGATGGCAAAATCTATTGAGTTGTTGATTGGTATTTTTACATGATATTTTGACTTCCAGGCCCAGGCCTAAGCCCAAGCCGGGCCAGGCTAGGCTTATAGCAATCACGGTCCGATTGTTGGGCGGCTGCTTGATTACACAATCATGTGGCTGTGCCTCAAGACACGTCTTCCGCTCTCTCTCATTTCTTGCCTCCCAGTGCCGACTCGAGGTGTTTTATTGATTCTCAATGGCAGAATCTGTTACCTGGAGGTTGCCTGATGGAGAAAACTCACTCAAATCTATTGTCGCTTCGAAAATTCCATCCTGGAAGAATGGTCTCCACGAACAGCAGGCTCAGCCAATTCTTCACATCCTGGACGGTCTGGACATCCTCCTGTGTACTACAGCTGGCAGAGGAAAGTCAGCATTGTTCACCGTTCCCATTCTCTGTCACCTGGCTGTAAGCCAAGCACCTCAACAATTTCCGAAATTCTTTGGAATCAGACGGCAGCCAGTAGGGATAGTAATCACTCCAACGAAGGGCCTAGCCCGGAACATTGTGCGCAATACACTTATTCACGTTTTGGCCTCAATTCTTACCATTCTTCCAGGTCAATACATTGGCAGGACACGGACTTAATGCACTCGCTTACGACCGAGAGACAATTGTACGGGCAGCATGCAAGCACCGAGATCTGGTTCATGAAGTCACCTCATGTCGCTTCCACGCGGTCTGTGTGGACCCAGAGCATCTCATTTCCTCTTCCTGGTATAAAATCCTCCACTCTCAAGAATTCCAGCACAATCTCATCTTCACGGCCGTCAAGGAAGTGCATCTTGTACGCGAATGGGTTACCTTTCGATGGGCATATGCCTGCATCGGACAAATTCTGCATGGTTGCCTACCCCCTGATGTATCTGTCTTTGGCCCATCTGCTACGCTCGAGCCCGGTGAAATGCTTGCTTGGTGTCTACAACAGCAGTACTAGTTTAATCAAGACCCAATGAGCAGAATGCGAGTTGCTTGATTAAGGCAAAAACACAACTACTAACCAAATCCTAACTACTTTCCCCTTGAATGGTTTAGACTGTGCCGCCGAGTACGGGTCTTTTGAACGCTTTAAGAAGGTTCAAGGAGCACAGATAATCCAACAGAGGTTGCGAGGAACAAGCCTGTTTTAAGAGGTCTAGTCCGTAGTGCAAGGTTGATTTAGAGTATTAGACCTCTTTGAACAATGCCAAACGAGTGCCTAAGCCAACAAATCGAGTTTAAAAGCTTTAGAAGCTTGAGCCAACAATCCCAATCCTAACAAGGTGCCGTGTTCTCCAAATCCCAAATAATAAGCCTTCCGAGGCTACTGTAGTGCGGTGCCGTGTTCTCAATCCTAATAAGCTCTCTCTAGCTTCTTAACCGTTTCCAATCCCAAGATCCCGATCCAACAAATGATATTGAGTTACTCGTGCAGACGAAACAAAACTTCTTAACGAAGTCAGTCCTGGGTGACAAGTCCCGAATCTCCGTCGTTTATCAAGCAATACCCAGTAAAGGCTAATGCTCTTAGTGACAGAAAGTTCAGTGCCTATCCATGCCAAAACCTCCTCCTTATATACTGTACAATTACGCTTACAATACGATGATTAGTCTACTAGCTGGTATATGAGTAAGGCGTCCGTAGTTAATCACGTGTGGGTAAATATATAGGATCCTCGTGTGTCGACCCCTTAATGCTTGAGTGTGTCCGGTGTGACTGCTCCTTGTCCGATCGTGTAGACAGTCCCATCTTCTATCCTCTTGTCCCCCGTTCAGGACCTTCAGTTTTAGGTAGACGTAGGTACTAGCTTCGAGCCAGTACCTTAATCAGCCCCAAACCGCCAAGTGGTTGTGGAGATATGCGAGTTACCGTCCTGGCCTGGTTCAAGTAACCAAATCAGGATGGCAACAATGATCGGATAGTTGATAGGCGAAGTCCAACCACAGCCGGGGTAACCGGCTACTGTTAAACCCGAATCACCTGACCCGTCGCGCAAGGCTCCCTCTGTAAATCAAGCACAACAAAGTATTTGAACGCTTAACAAGACCCCATAGTGGTGCCCTGGATCATCAGAGAGGATGATTAATATTGCCCATGTTGTTTGTAGGCCCCACGATGCCTTGATTAAGCAGCGATGCTTAATCTTGGCAATTAAACCCTTAATCATGGATGTCAACCAGTATGAACTTTCCAGTTGATGCATCCCGGGCGGACTTGATTAAGGTCCTCATGCAGGATAAAGCCCTGATTAGCCATATAGGACTTATGCTAATCCTTTGGAGCAGCGCGCTGCGTGATTAAGGTGGAAATCGGCAAATTCCTTTCTATTTCACCCATGGTCCGTTTCACGGCTTATCACCGGCGATCCAACTTCAGAAGTGTGCAAATTCCTCGGGTTTCACGACTTCAAAATGTTCTGATATTCCAACGAGTGCTCCAACATCCGATTTATTCTTGAGCTGCTTCAGCACGCCATCACGAGTTGCTCATACCCTCAACTGCTTCCGTATCTTAATGCCCGTTGCAAGGTGGTCATCTACGTACCGTCGATGGAGATCAGCACGTGTCTCTACATTTATTACGAGTTCTAATTTATTAGGACTTGTTCTTATGCGGCGATGCCGCAAAATTTTTGATAGATTCAGTACCTCTCTGTTGATATATAGCCCCTTTTGTACATCATGTGATATCATGTGATTATGGTCATGTGTTCTCTTCACCATCAGCTACCCCATAAGGTTGCCATAATATCTGACCCTATTCTTACCGTTCAGTATTTTTCTGACCATAATAATCTCTCGTAATCTTTTGGTGGTGCTCAAATATTGTTTCACACAAATGACATGATTGCAGTCGTCTGTACCGGAAACATGAGCATCCTTAGTATTGTGGACACCCTCTTTCATGGCTCCACATACCAGGCGCTCGCCACGCACATAGTATGTGGACCCGTGAAAGAAGGTGTCGACTATAATATTTTTGTTCTTTCGTGACTATGTATTTCCTGAAATTCTCAAATATATTCCCACCTTCGTCTTTGTCTTCCCCGACCATGTACACTATGCCCAATAAACCCATGCGTACGTCTGGAGTCGCTTCCCGGCATGTTTGCTTTATAAGACCCCTGTTATGTCTGCCGTACTACGCTGTCTGCCACAAACAGGTACACCATTTTGTTTATTGCATAAATTCCCTCTTTTTGCACAACCCAGCTTGTCATTCCGGTGATTGATGTGCTCAGAACCTATATAAGAAACACACAAATAACCCCACTTGACTCGAGAGCGGCACAGAAACAGTCCAGAGACTGTTCCAACAACCAACAAACAAATCAAACGGCAATATATGCACGTTTCCAAAGATCCCGACGAGTTACAGCCCCTAGTACAGGGCCTTGTAAAGGTTGTAGGGAGAGGTTTCGTATCTCAAAGAGATAATAGAGCAAACTGCGTAGAACGTGTTTCTAGACACAGTGGAAACATTGTTTCCAAACAAGATAGATTTATAGCTTCGCAGTGTGTGTGTGTGTGTCCAAGCGACAGAGAAACAAGTTTAAAGTAGTCCCGTAGACTCAAGTAAGGCCCCTAGTTTATAGGCCAAGAACGTTCACAGAGCTTTCCCTAAAGAGGTACTTTCTGAGCAACGCCAGCAGTCACGTTTCCAAAGTTTTCCCTTGACGGTACTTTCTGAAACCCGCTCCGCGAACAACAACAATAATGTTTCTTTCAACAGAGTCCCAGATCCAACAGATTCTCAGAGTTCAGACAGTTTCCAGGCAAAGCCCAAGTGCGTTTCCAGAATATAATATGATTCAGAAACGATTAGGATTTCGACTAATAGTGCTACTCTATAAGAGTGCGTTCACCGAGGATCCCAGATCAACCCAATGCGCAAGCGTATAGCCTACTAGTTCGGGGGAAGATGCTGTGTCCATCGTAGAAACACCCTCGGATACTTATACAACCGCCCAGACACTGTTACAAAGCCCAAAACACAATCCCAATGAGTCAAAAGTCCGTTTATCCGTCTCTTTAACCGTGTTTCCGTCGGTTGTTCTTCTGAGTGTCGCCTCCCATTGGTTCCCAACTGTGAGCACGCCATGTTCCCTTGCCAATTACGAGGCAGGAACCCGTCAGCAGCACCCCTGTATTATTCAGAGGGTGTGTCGATCACCGATAGATCGGCACTGCATCTCGTTCGACCTGTTTCTGCTTCAACTCAAGTTTCCCCTTGGTTCCAAGTGCGGAACTTGATAGTACTCCTTTGTAGGTCTCGGTAGATACCCGTTTCTCTAGGGTTTCCCAGAAAGGGTTCTTGAGAAAGAACCTTAGAACGCCTTTAGAGTTGTGATCCGGATCCACAGAATAGCCGACCACCTGTTTCGGTGTATCCGCATCCGATGGAAACCGGCAACTCTGGCAACCGAAACACTCGTGACATAACGCGTCTCCCCTAGCGTCTCAACATAACACAACACACTGCCAACTCCCGTTCCTTTGACCCGTTTCCGTTGTTTAAGTGAATGTTGGAAACAAGTCAAAAGAAGTTCCTTGACTTATTATCTGGCTGCACATTTCCCTTACAGTTTTCAGGGCGAGACTAGCCAATGGACGTTCTAATTCCTTAGAACGTCCACCCGTTTCTCTGTGGTTCGCCCAACAGCTACCAGGAACCAGTACTGTTGCATAGAAACAACAGTTTCAGCAATGAGCACGATCAGAAACACGCAAAATTACGTGTATCTAACCATGGCCCAATTACTGGCTTATCACCGGACCGCACTCAGCGCTTATATACAGTATTGTGCCCATAAATACACATTATACAAGAAGTGGGGACAGCACTCCATATGGACGTATATTAGAACTCGAGACCATGAAGGAAACAGATGTCAGGTGCAACGGGACCAATAAGTGATAAGAACGGTAAGGTACGCAAAGCAGGAAGGCCAGAATAAGTGAGCACTGGAGAACAAGAAGGCACGAGCACCGGGAAACCTGCAGGACAATTTGAAAGTGCCATATGGTGTATTATATGCGTATTGTAAAGGAGGTCAACACCGAGAGCGCAGGTGGGGTGAGATATGAGAGCAAAACTCAAGGCGAAGGCCGAGCAGCGATAATGGAGCAGGCAAGAGCCCAGAGTGGCTAAGCGCGATGTTGCAGGTTGATATGCTTTTCAATCAGCTTCTCTGCCTCCTCCTGGCTCAGAGCCACCTGAATTGTAAGCCAGGGATCCTTCGCTGCGAGGTAGACTCGTGCTGCCTGCCATCTGAATCCAAGTAAGTGTATGGCTAATTATTGACGAAATTGCGGCGTACCCGTCCCCAAGCAGAAGTCGTGATTTTCCACCACAAAATATAGGTCCTTGAATAGCCTCCAGGTGCCATCCGTGCGTCTCCTATAATTGCTGTTGAGGCGGGGGACGTTGGGGAGGTATTTGAGGATCATTGTGAAAGTCAACGCGCTCTGGACAAAGAAATCGGCCGTGTCGGAGACGGGGAGGGTTTCCCCTGGCAGCGACTCCGCCACGTCGTGTGCTAGAGAGCTGTGGGTGTATTTGCATTTAGCAACAGATCGCCTGCAATAAAATGGCGACATACCAGTCTCTGGACAAATTCCATCGGACGCCAGGAACCAAGGACTGTCCATCTCGATATCCAATTCACTTCGACCCTCTGCTTCAGACGTGTTCGTGGCAGGTGGGGCGAGCCAGTTGGGAGCAACGAGAGCCATTGAGGTTAGAGTTGATGCGCTCTGGACAAAGAAATCGGTCGTCGGAGACGGGGAGGGTCTCCCCTGGCAGCAATTCCGCCACATTGTGCGCTCTAGAGCTGTGGGTGTATTTGCATTTAGCGACAGATTGTCTGCAATAAAACGGCGACATACCAGTCTCTGGAAAAAATTCCATTGGGCGCCAGGAACCAAGGACCGTCCATCTCGATATCCAATTCACTTCGACCCTCGGGTTCAGACGCGTTCGTAGCAGGTGGGGCGAGCCAGTCGGGAGCAATGAGAGCCATTGAGGTTAGAGACGAGCTTGCTGCACGGAAAATTGTGGCGCATTAGAATAAGGTTTGAAGAGAGCTTCTCATTTGGTTTTTTTTTTTTGGAATGCCAGGGATAACGAAACTCAGTATGCAGAAGCGTTCCAGAAGAGCTTCTTTATTCATTTTGATTCCACAGTGCTCAGGGACGAGATGTGAGTGATGCACAGAGGTATTGCAAGAGTAAGTATTGTCTGTGCTGGATGGTATTGGATAAAGGAGCAAGCGACAGCTGCCAAGCGATAAGATAAGATCAATGTTTCCATTCCCGCCTATAAGTACTTTGCTACTCCCCCAGGTACAGATTGAGCTAGACACCAAATGCATACACTTCATTATAGGAGACGTGCGGATGGCACCTGGAGGCTATTCAAGGACCTATATTTTGTGGTGGAAAATCATGACTTTCCGCTTGGGGACGGGACACCGCAATTTCGTCAATAATTAGCCGTACGCTTACTTGGATTCAGATGGCAGGCAGCACGAGTCTACCTCGCAGCGAAGGATCCCTGGCTTACGATTCAGGTGGCTCTGAGCTGGGAGGAGGCAGAGAAGCTGATTGAAAAGCATATCGACCTGCAACATCGTGCTTAGCCACTCTGGGCTCTTGCCTGCTCCATTATCGCTGCTCGGCCTTCGCCTTGAGTTTTGCTCTCGTATCTCACCCCACCCACGCTCTCGGTGTCAACCTCCTTTACAATACACATATAACACACTATACGGTGAAACGGCGTAACATAAATGCGCGGCATCTAGGGGTAATTTTGCGATTTCCTATGACGAGTATTTATACAATGGGAAGCAACTAGCACTTCTGTTGTTACTAGCATATCAGCTGGTACGCAGACCACTTGTTAGGTGATATAAAGGAGAGTCAGAGCGAGCCCTAGCTACTGACTGTAGCACGAGGCTGCACTAGTGTGACGCGCTAGCTGCTAGCTGAGTGTACAAACAACCAGGGATTAAACCACTGTCTATACATTCATGAGACATGACTTAGGAGACTCTAGTAGTCCAGAGATGACTTGGGACAGAGCTAGCGAGGGTCTAGCAGACGGATATCTATGATGGAAGTGCAGCTAGGGAGCTATGCCTTGAGCTAGGAAGTTCGGTGCGGTAACCGGTGGTACTATCTAATCTCTAGATAAGCGGCTAGATGGCGCTAGGCGGAATAACCCTACTAGCAACCGGCTAGGGCTTTGACAAAGACATACCACGACATACAAGATGAGGCAGCACGCAGCTAGTGCCCAATCTGGGCAGCTAGGGCGAAGGGGAATGGCCAGTCGGCTATTGGAATGGAGCTAGGGACGATCGTACAGCCTGTACCGATGACCGGAGGGTGGATCGATGTTCTGACCAACAAGCTATGACCATTTGATGTCGGTCGCAACACTGTGTCGCCTAGATGTAATAGATCGACGCTCTGACAGAGTAGAGATGACCTAGACCACCAGCTACATCGCCGGTTGGTCCGGAAGGGGTGCTCCGCATAGACGGAGGGCTGAGGATCTATTGATATACCCACGGTTGAACACTAGCCGATCAGCGAGGCTGACCTGGCATATACCAAACCAGTCCCAAAACTAAACGGCAGTCGTCTCATTGGCTGACCGTATTTCTTATCATCTAATATTGCTTATGGTATTATTCAGCTCGCTTTCACATGTAACTCACACCTAGTAGTATAAAAGGGAGCGCAGGACAGACTAGGGTCTAAGAACATTACGCCCCAGACTTTGGACGAAGCTGGTGCTAGTGGACTCAGGCTGCTAGTGGAGGTTGATACCGAACTTCACTTGTAGTAGTCTTTATATTGGAATCAGTAAACTGTGGACTCTGGAAACATCGAGTGACTAAGTTGAGGATTTCGTGTTGTTGGTCCTAGACCTCCACATATAAAACAAAGGATGTTCTCTTTGAGACCTAACTGCAGTTTGCACTAGTGACTTTGCCTTCACCCCGATAAGACGGAAGCTCTGTCGTAGTGTGTTGGATCGCTTGCTAGGTGGATTGTGTGTTGACTTGAGCCCACTAAGAAGAAGACGGACTAGGTGCCCCCACCTCTAGTTTGGCTATAACTTGTCAGTTACTTCGCCTTCACCCCGATATGGACGGAAGCTCTGTCGTAGTGTGTTGGGTTGCTAGCTGGATGCTTGTAGTGAACTAGTGCCGATAAAAGCGGAAAGGTTCCTGTTCTTGGTTAAGGAATAGGTCGGCGGTCAAGGAGAGTCTTGCCGTTTGAGGATTGAAGTCCCTTTGTTGTTAGCCTCAGTAGTCTTTGGGGCTGCCCTTAGCGAGGATTTTCACAAACCTACATACTCTGTCCTGGTGTTCTCGACCTAGCGGTCCAGCCATCTTGTATCCACCCCATATAAACACACCCCGGACCATCCCTAGGTTCCTAGCAGTGTTGTTGTTGGCGGTTGCATATTGCTAGTACATTGTAGAGTGTGTTGTTGGAAGCCTATAAATCAAACTTGTGTTTGTTCAAACCTGCTGGTCGCATACTACGGCCCGGACCCGAACTCACAAAGAGAAGCACTTAGATCTTTGGAGGTAGATTGGTTGTGGTTGGTTGTTTTGGGTGTTTGTTTGCAATACCTAGCAATTAGCTATTCCTAGTCATATAAGAAGTGCACCGTTTCAACGGCACTTTCAAATCGTCCTGCAGGTTTCCCGGTGCTCGTGCCTTCTTGTTCTCCAGTGCTCACTTATTCTGGCCTTCCTGCTTTGCGTACCTTACCATCCTTATCACTTATTGGTCCCGTTGCACCTGACATCTGTTTCCTTCATGGTCTCAAGTTCTAATATATGTCCATATGGAGTGCTGTCCCTACTTCTTGTATAATGTGTATTTATGGGTACGATACTGTATATAAGCGCTGAGTGTGGTCCGGAATGACAATCACTGTATCGCAGCAGCTGCGAGAGTCATTTAGGAGGAGAGTTTCAACGTCGAGAGGAGTTTCTGAATGGGTGATAGATATGACGGTCCATACGGGATGTACAAAAGCGAGCCAAGACTTGCAGACCAACAAAAGGTTTGCATGTCTGACATTGAAGGCCGGAGATAATGGATTAAGGGAGCACTAATCGGCGATAAAGACGAGAATGTAAACTCGGTCTGCAGTCACGGCATGCTTGCGTGGGATAGGAGACTAGGAGACATACGGCGCAAAGGGTAGCCTCACAGACCAGCGCAGGAAATTTTGGTCGGCATGTTGCAGACTTCCAAACGCACGTTCATTTATACTTCCGGGGACATTTCTCATATGGATTTTAGATACATGTGTTGGTAGTAGTACGGTTGGACTGATCCAGGGTCTACGACTACCACACTGTCCACGACTTTCTCAATGTTCCCTTGTGATGCTGGCCCGTAGAAGGTGTCCATTATCGGTGACGGCAATTCACCGCGCTCCTCTGTCTCGTCTCCGGTGTATTGGTCTTGGGGTACCACCATCACCTTTAGTCGATATATGGGACACAGTGACCGGCGCCTTCAGAGTGCAACATGCAGCTCTTCCCATTCGTCGTCGACTATGAACACCTGGGTTAATTCTGGTAGGACCGGGCTGCTGGATGGCACTATGTGGCAGCCGAGAGCTGCTATCACGGCAGCTGATGAGAAGCGCAGGTCCATTGATGTGGCTGAAGGCAGCACCGAATACAGGGTGGCCAGGGCTTCCACGTCCTCCGACGTCGTGTTGACACATACAGATGTTACGTGCAAGAACATTGTGAGATGCATGAAGACATCAATGCACTTCGTGCAGTTCAGATCTAACTCCAGGTGCGTCACCGACGGGAATACCAGTCGCCTCAGAAACGACGCTATGGTGGCGGGAGTGGCGGCTTTGAATGCTCCAAGTCCGAGTTGCAGTGTCTGGATATTGGGCAGAGCAAACCGGCGTTGCAGATAGAGGAGGGAGGTTACAGCAGCCAGTCGCGTACATGGAGGTCTGCTAGGTTGGGTGATGCGGTCATGCATGCCACGAAGTTGGCGAAATCCGGCCAGTTTGAGCCTGGGATATTGCATATAGCCAGCTTGACCAGGTCGGAACCCTTGGGCATCAGTTGCCACAATACTGGTACCCCTATGGACTCCATTGACGATACGCCACTGAGGGTGTACGGTAATACCAGACGAGGAGTGGGCCGTGGGTCAATGGGGGCGAACTCGCTGTACCATGTTACTGACAACGTTGACACTGCTAGGCTAGGATGCGTGATCAACAGTCGCTGCATGGCGCGGATGGTGACTATATTGTTTGAGGATAGGTAGAGATACGTCCAACACGTGATAGACGGCAGTGCGAGCCTCACGGCTGTCGAAATATGCTCCCAGTCAGAGGTCCGTCCTTCTGGTCCCGTTCTAGTCGTGCTGAATATGGACACTTTGAACGAGCGCATTTTGACATTACACATGAACATCTGTATGTATTCGGGGCCTGCGAACGGTACGATGCACAGCGCGGTCCAGAGCTGAGGCGTTGAACTGACTGTGTCTAACCACAGTTTGCATACCCTTGCAGCGTGTATTGCCAGTCCAAAAACCCTCTGCCTAGATAGTCAAACTGGCTGCACGACAGCACCAGTATGTAGCTGATTATTTCATTGGGTACGACGGATGTAGCGCCTGTATTACGCATCAGCAGGGCTCGAATTTGCGGATGTCGACTGTGGGGAATCCGCTAGGTATGACTTACTGTGTTGGTTTGAGTGTCCTCTCATCCTCAATGTTGTACGTACAGGCGTGTTTCATAACATTGTCGTCTGTTCGGTATCGACCTAATACTAGCAGTGCGTCAATCTCAACATCCAATCATCTCAATTGGGTGCATGTTGATGCGTCGTGTGGTTGACAGAGAGGGTGTGTATATGGTGATTTGTCGGATAGCACTTTGTGCCCTGTATGCGGTCGACTTCATCATGCTCTGGTATGCCTTCGTGATGGGTTCTTTTGATCGGGTGGTGTCTTTCCCGATATCTGCATCTAGACATTCCGTTAATAAGCATGGGATTTGTCCACCCATGAAATCTTTGCTTTTTCGCGTTTTCATGACAAGACATGTGCCGGGCTACGCTCCAGAAGCGTCAGTACTGAGGTTCCCAAGTAGCTGGCAGGGCAGGAACCACTGAGTAACGGATGGGAACAGGGAGGAATACTCTGGAACCATTGGCATGTGCTCGCTCCGAAACCTGTAGGAGATGTGTAGCCCAACGATCAAGTGGAACGTGAAGTCTACTCTATTCCCGCTCACAGAACTAGACGGGACGGACTGGAATCCTGTTGTGGTGTGTTGGACATGAGACGCGTAGCGCATTCTGATCATATGATCACTGGAAGGGGCTGGGAACATCACATCTTGATGGATCCACGCCGTCCCGGGCTTTCCGGATAAGGGATGGTCACTAAGCGAGGGTCCGATCACTTGGACCTACACTCGTCGGCTCCTGGAGCAGGTACCTATACTGGGAAGTACTTCGAAGGTGGTATCCTTGGAGAGCTACGGACTGGGAGCTTATATTCCAGGTGTTCCGGTAGACGGGAAGGCACTGGCATTGGGAGGAACAGCATATACAGTCAAGATCGACATAGGGGATCAGTTGTGATGACTCCGGCACAGTCTGACCGATTGTACGTGCACAGGATTGCAGCAGGATGGCGTGCTCGACATGGGCAGCCAATAGAAGGACTCAGATACCCATTCTTACGACAGATACACAGAAGTCGGACGGATAAACGGACTATTTTACTCATACTTACTTATTCTCGGACGTTTCCATGTGTTTCAGGGCTTTGTATTTAGTAGCAGGGGCATCTTGGGCGACTTCACGGAATCACCCCACGGCTAGTAGGCGGAAACGCTTGGGAATTGGGCAGATACCGGGGAGTTCGAACAAGGTGTCTCTTAGAATTCATCTTGGCTTGGAATCTTTTCTTTTGTGATCGGTATCCTTGGGATCCGACTTTGCCGTTCGTCTGGAATAGTCTGAAAGTGACTGGAACTATTGAGATTGTGCTGAGTACGCACTTGGTTGTTTGGGTTGTGTTGTGAAGAGCTTGGGATCGGAACCCACTACTGTTGGAGAGCTTGGGATTGGAACCCACTACTGTTAAAGAGCTTGGGATTGGAACCCACCACTGTCTGGAGCGCTTGGGATCAGAACCCACTACTGTTGTTACTGTTCACGCTTGGAATCGGCATCCACCTCGCTTTGGAGAACCCCAGCACCCGGTTCTCGTTTATTTTCATAGCTGAGAAGCTTTACATCATCGCGCTTTGTGCTTCCTGTCTGTCCGGGTCTACCCTTGTTCACTCAGATCTAGCCTGAACACTTGCACAGCAAGGGTTCCATACACATCGACACTCTCGTTGTGTTCCACTAGCTTTCCTGTCTGTTCCGGTTCCATTCTGGTTCACTCAGATCTAGGCTCAAGTACTTGGACTTCGTTCCAAGGACTTCTATAAACAACACAATGCTCTCTCCTCGTTCCCGAGGTCTATACCATTCCCTGCAACCCTTTTATAAGGCCCTGTACCAGGGTCTGATACTCGTCTGTGCACGTCTCAAACACTTCCGCTCCGTTCCGACGCACTTCTGTGTGTATGTTTGGTTTTGGTTGGTGTTTTCTTGATAGGTTCAGAGCACATCGATCACAGTCATATGCTCTCGTTCTGATCTATTGTATGGATCTTTCTGCCCAGGAACAAATGCTTTTGGTGTGTATCTTTAGCGTCTATATCTGCTCTTGCCTTCGTCTTGTTCCTTTTTATGTTTCTTTTTCTTTTCTTTCTGCGTTCAACCGGCTTTCCTTCGCCAACATGATACAACCCTTGCCTACGCTCGAGCACTCTTATGCTGGTTGGTTGCTAATTTAATCATCCACTGCTTTGAACAGTTTGTTGATTAGTAGTAGGATGGTCGTCTGCTGCCCTTTTGCCGCCTAACGTTCTTGCATCCATATTTCTTCTCATGTGCGGAGTGCACAACCCCTCTACTAGGGCATTGAGACTAGCTGACGCACTTGTCTTTTGTATGCAAGTTGTGGTTTCTGCACATTCAGACAGTGGCCTCTCTGTGGAGTGTTCTCTACATTGATGTGGACACCCGTGCCTCCCATGTGCTGGAATTTATAGCGACAGTCGGTGGCAGATTGTTCGAGGTCGACGTCGTGCTCGGCCATCCGCATACCTAGTCTGTCTTTCTGTTGGTTCAGCGGAGTTACGCGTGGCAATGCAATCTTGCCTGCGCTCACCGCTGTGTTGCGTGCAGCTTCGCAGTGGCAGGAGCTCCGCGTTTACTCCAACGACCTTCCCACATCATCGACCTCTTTCACGGCCGCCTGTATCCCAGACTGGAATCACTCGCAATCACTTGTTATCGTCATGTGGCTACTCACGGATTTGGGGATCGTCCTCCTCATTTAACACTTCCGTCCGCATTTCTATTGTCTTCCCTTGCATTAAACGGGGTGCCCTTGGAGTTGGTGTCCTTCACGTCCGGTTCCACTCTCATTAAACTCGAGTTGGTCAATTTACCCGCGCGTGCCTGGCCCGCCTTTACCGACTTTGTAGCCTGCGTGGCTGTTTCACCAAATTTGTCCAGTCTCGCTATCTGTGTCACTTCTTGTCGCCATCTTCCCTATCCAATGTCCACCTCCTTAACGCTTCCCAGTGTTCGATATTTGCGGGTCGACTTGGGTTTTTTCAGTGGGGACGTCCCGCAGTCTCTCGTACAGTTCCTCCACTTCCTTCGGTTTCCAGCTCTCGTGGATCTCAAGCTGCATCTGCCTTTTAACGAGGCTGTCGAATACATGTGCCTTTACCCTCATTTTGCCCATGTCGCCTCTGTGCAGCTATACACAGACTGCCAGCAAGCGAGGCTCGTCTCCTCGTTGTATCGCATGTTGCCATCCGTGGTCTCGCTCGACCTTAGTGGTTGCGTTCCCGAGGCCGTTGTGGCCCTCAGAGTGTGGGTGCCTTCCAGTGCCAATGTAGTGCCTCCGTGGTCCAGCGTGTGTCGCTCTTGCGTCATGGGTTCTTTGGCTGAGCTGGTCATGAGTCAGTCTCCGACCCTGGTCACACAGAGTCTCCTTCATAGGTTGCATATGTCCAGCAGCTCCGTTAGTAGTATTTGCTTACTTGTGCTACCTTTAGCAATCAAGCCTGAGGTGGACGTTTTGCTGCAGTACCACAAACTAACTGGTATTGTCCCGCTCCATTGAACGCGTTTTCTGGCCCCCTACCTCTCCTGCCTTCTATCACGACTCAGTGTTTTATTAATATTAGTTTGTTGTATTTAGCGTTGTCCGACGAAAAATAATATTTATTGCTCATAGTCCGTACCACCATGGGTCTGATGAGGAAAAACCCGAAGCAACCGAGCATCGGCGATAAAATAAAAGAGGTCAGAGAAGAGCAGGGCTCGAAAAAAAAACCCGGCAGTGTGTACGGGTACGAGCAGGACGAATTGTGTGAGGGTTTGACCTCAAGAGTGCTAGCGAGTACACCGCTGTGCCGCTTTAGGGGAGATCGTAGATAGTTGTGCCACTACGGTCTAATTGACGTGTGACATGGCTATGTTGTCCGTACTCGGGCAGGTGCACACAATCATTATGATTTCTGATTTCTGTGCCCTCGAATCGACGGCGGATATTGACCCGAGTGCGTGTGTCCTTCGCGTATGCGGGCCAGTAGGGAAGCATCTTTGAGCCTGTTGATACGGTACATTTTCCGCCTGTACGCTCGATGCTATCTGCTAGCCCGTTAGGTCTCTCATGTGGGGCCGTCACTGCACATGCTTATTGCTTTTGACCCTTCAGGGTATATTTGGTCGGTTACCGAGCTGGTTTGCTGCAGATCACCTTGTGTTTTTCGCGTCCTCCCCGATATTTGCTGATTGCTCCTAGGGGTATAGAGCACTTCCAGGACCTCTGTTTTTCATGGTTCCGTTGAGGAAGAACCGGGGCCCGTCCAGTGCTTCTTTTTTCAATTCTCATGTGCCCACTCTATGCCCCGATTCGACTATTCCATATGAACAGGCTTGCCTCCTTTTGGGATTCGTCTGCTGCTGAATTGTCTGGCACTTTGACAAAACCGACTGTCATCCATCTCGAATCTCGACGTCTGCATATTCCTTGCATTCTCTTTCTCCACGCTTTGGCTGCTCTCGATTGTACGAAAAATTGTTCTGCTGAAATCACTCAACTCACTTTGCCGCCTCGCAGGTTATATGAATCGAGGAACCTTTGTCGTTTTTTCCGCCCGAAATAATTGGGTGCATATTTGTGCTCTACTGCTACGCCCACAGTGCCCTCACCCCCGAATTCGCAGTGGCACAGGGCACATTGTCCCTTGTGTCTCAATATTGGCTGGTTGTTGTCCAGTCTGTACTGCAGCTGTGGTCTGTGTTGTGCTTGGACAACACGACGGATCCAACCAGTGTCAAGGGGTTCTTGTGTGTCACAGGAGATCACCACTTCGCTGTCTCGATGTTCAGCACCGGTCCTCTCTGCTTGCACTACGAGTCGGCTCTCAAATGGATGAATTTTCTTCCCTGTTTGATGCTCGCGCTATCACAGTGATTGCGATACTTGCGGCACAGACAGGGGCTCGGTTGCTAAATCAAGAACTTTGATCTGTGTTTGATCCGTGTTTGAATTATCTATGCTAATGATACATCCCCTACAACCCATCTCCCCGGTCATCTCATGGAAGCTGGCGTCGGAGGCGAGGACTGGGTTCTGCACGATGGAGCGGAAGAATCCAAGGCGGTTGGGGGGCGCCGGGGGCGGGTTCTAGGCTCCCGCAGGGGTGCATCCAGGGTGTTACGCCGGCGGGGTTGGCGTACTATGTGCGCCAGTCGTCAGGCATCACCTGCAGGAGCAGGAACCCGATGGGAGCAAGTACTCACCAAATGCCTCGCCACCACCCCAATCCCATCCGTGCAAATCGCCGTCCCACCCCCTGTCGTGGAGCCTTAGGTAACCCTAAGGCACGTTCGGAGGTGTCCAAGACTGCGGGTCCCACCCCCGCCAAACCTATGGTGACCGCATGTTCTTCGGTCCTAGTGCCATTAGCAGCTCGTGTGGGTCTCCAGACCCCTACTGTGGCTGCAGCTGCTAAGGGTGTGGCTGCCCCAGCCCCGAAGGCGGCCCCCTTCGGTAGTGCCACCCCACATATGCCCTCTCATATGGCTGAAGAGGGAAGGCGCGGACCACCGCCTCATCTCGACTCAAGATCATGAGCAGGGGAGAACCAATCTGAGTGTGCTTCCCAAGCTGTGCCGGGTCCTGGAACTTCCCCTCCGCCGTCTGGTGAGCGGAAACACAGCTCTCCATGTGATGAGCGCGCCCCTATTGCCGGCACTGCCCCCTGGAAGCTCGCTTCCCTCCTGTGTCTTCCACAGAACCCTCCGAGGAGTCAGACCTCAACCCTTTCAGCATGGAGAATGTGACTGAAGCGGGGGGTGTAGGAGACAATGAGAGTATCACTGCTGCCTTTAAATCCAAGTTGCCATCTGAAGTTAGGATCTTCCATGGATTGGCTCAATCTATCACAGTCTACAGGGAGCCGCTCATGACCTCAGTGGCCTGCTACCCTGAGACGTGCTTCCCAGATGACGCTACCCAGGAGGATCCTTTGGTGGAATTTGGCGCTGTGGGTGGGGAATTCACGAACATGAATTCCGCCGGGACGGTGGCACTGTGAGATGCCCTAATTCGCTACGACAAGCTGCATCACCAATTCAAATGGGAGTATTTAGGATCACTCATCGAAGAAGTAGTGCAATTTGATGTGAAGACCGTCCCTTGTTTCGTCTTCACTGATCCTACCCTCTTGAAACAATTCTTCTGCCTCGACTTGGAGCATCTTAGTTGTATGGTGCATGCGGTAGTTGCGGTTCAGCAGATTCTGGAAGCCCTGACGATCTTTCTGGGCAAGGAGATCTGGATTATGGACTTCTTGGTCTGCTGGAATGTAGTGCCCACGAGGCTGAACTACGGTTCGCTCTGTCCTGCCTTCAACAGTGGCTATTTAATGGGAACAAGCATATACTCACCTACTTCCAACGCATCCGCTATACTCTCACTAATGAGGAATGGAGTGATGCTGCGAGCTCCGCCGACTCCTCACTACCTGAAATACATTGTGAATTCGGGACGCTACACCCCACCCAGGAGATGTACTGTCTTATCCTCAGGCCGAACTACACCCTGCGAGTTGCGATGATTGACCATGCAGCTCAAGCCAATATGGCTCGCAGATTGGGTGAGGCGCCGAGGGAGTGTTACTATTGCCCGCACAGAAGCGACGTGTACCTGCTGCACCCGCTCATGGTGCACTCCGCGACGAAGAACGCGACGCGTGTGCCGAGGGTGATAACGAACCCGCCGGTGGCGTTGAAGGAGCCGTTTCGCTTGAGTCGGGGCGCCGAAGCGGGTAACCAATTCAGCCTAGTAGAGCAGAAGACGCTGCGCGAGCTAGGATTTCCGGAGGGCCTGGATGGGTGGAAGATCGAGGGTGGGCGGCGTTCGTACCCAGAAGAATCAAGATCCAGGAGGAGATGAAGGAGCGGGAACGCGAGAGACTTGCGAGACTTGAAGAGGGGAAGGCAGTCGACGTGTAGAGTCACCCAGATGTATCCGAATGCAAGAAAGAATAAGGCTTGAGAGGGGGGAAACCTTTGCTTCGAGCGTGGCGGAGGAGATAATCGACCTTCAGTCGCGTTGTTAATTCTGGCCAGTGCAATCAAGCCTTCGACCCAGGCACCGGGTCTCGCACTCTCGGAGGTCGTGTTCTTGTTCTTGCTCTCTAGCGCGCGAGCCTACGCGACGTAGAAAGACTGAAGCTCTGCGAGGGTCATCCCGACGCAAAGAAGCCACTCTGCAACGAGGAACAGCCCCCGTGTCGCCGTCGCCCTCCGAGTCTCGTAGAGTCGTATCCACCAGCCGCGTAAGTTGAGCTTGAGCTTGAAGAGAGGTTGATGCGTCGTCCTGAGTTGCGCACCCCGCATACCGCATAGTACAGTATCCTAGGGACGAGCACCTTGAGGCGTTTGAGAGACATTGCCCAGATATCGCGCTTGTAGTTTCGCAAGAACCCAGATCGTAGTTCCCATCCAAGAGCCACGCACAGCCACGCCTCTCCTCGCCTCTCCTCTCAAAATTCAAATTCGCTCAAGTCCTTCGTGTCCAAAAAAAAATTCGAATATTCATGATAATACAATACTGGATACTACGAGCTATAGCTACAACGAGTGTTTGGATACGGGTACGGATACATTAGGAGATATAGAGATATAGTGAGTGTGTGTGTAGGATATCGATACATCGTGTCGTGAGGACGGAGGATGATTTTAAATGAGAATGAGAGTGGATGTACTGCCATCGTGGCGTCGCAAAAAAGTCACAAGAAAGAAAAAAAAGACCGTATCGCGATCGTCGCAAAAAGACAAGAAAGCAAGAGAATCATTCATCGCAAAAACAAACCCACAGGGATCGGCTTCCTCCGCATCCCCTCGCTCCCCCCGCTGCACTCGCTCCCGCAGTCGTCGGAGTCGCTGTGCCCCGAGTCGCTGCTCTCGCTTCCACTCGGCGCGGCGCGGGAAGAGGAGGCGCGCGAGGAGTACGACCACCGCTGGCGCGGGGCGGTGGCGCCGCACGTAGGCGTAGGCGTAGGCGTAGCGGGGACGGGCGCGGGCGACGCAGGAGAGATAACCAATACATCCTCCACCGTCAGCCTCTTCCCTCCTCTGCCCTTCCCCCTCTTAGGACTAGGAGTGTTCAAAACAGTAGCGCTCCCCATCGGCTTCGGCTTCAGCTTCGAGGCAGAGGGCGACTTGGGAAAGTGCATATACCGCCGCACCCCCCGCCGCGCGCGCGAACGCGAACGTCTTCGGCGACGATGCGACGCCGGGGGAGCGGCGTCCGTGGGCGTGGGCGGAGTGCACGGAGGAGAGCGTGGAGGAGGACCAGCGGGGAGCGCAGCGCGCGTTGTTCGGGTTCTTGTTGGCACTGCTGCTGGCCTCGTTCCTGGGCTGAGTAGGGAGAAGGCGCGGGGGTACAGGGGGACTGGGACGCGGATGCAAGAAGAGAAAGCGGCTCCACCGCCAGCGCCAGCCTCAACTGCGGACGCGCGCGGGCGGGGGTGCCAGCCCGTGTACCGCCCCGGCCCCACGATCGCCGCTGAGCCTGAGCACGCCGATGCCGATGCGAACGCGGGGTTGGGGAGCGGGAGGGGGCGAGGGCGGGAAGCTCCATTCTCCTCTACCGAAGACAGAGAAGAGGCAGGCGAGGGAGGGGACAGAGGGGAAGAAGAAGACGGAGAAGATGGCACACACGCGACCAGCGGCGAGAGCGGCACGTCCTCGTACGCATCGCCGTAGGACACCGCACACGCCTCCCACGCCTCGTCCTCCTCTTCCCACTCGGAGGAGGAGGAGACGTCGGAGGGGACGCCCTGCGTCTCCGCTGGGAAGCGCCTTTGCGGCCCGGAAGAAGAGGCGGGGGACGGGGAGAGCAGCGCCGCGAGCCGCTCGCTCGAGCTCGAGCAGGCTGTCGGCAAAAAAAAAAAAAAACACGTCAGTCTCGTAGGAAGGAGAGAGAAGAGGGATCACGTACCCGAATTCGAGTCAGACGAATGCGAATGCTGCGAGGAAGGGGACGGCGTGCCAAACGGCGCATACGCGGTCCAGTCGCCGCTCCAGGGCGTGCTCAGCGCGTCGGTCGGGAGGGGCGTCTTGGGCGGGGGCGCGCAGCGTTCTTGAAACGCGCGACGGGCGCGAGGCGGAGGCGGAGGCAGGTGAGAGGTAGCATGCAGCGGACGCAGACGCCGTATTCGGGCTCGGTCCGACAGCGAGCGAGTACGAGTGGGAGTGCGAGTGGGAGTGCGAGGTGACGATCGGCGGCGGCGGGGGCGCGCGCGTCGGGATGGGGATGCTGGCCCGGACTGCCGGGCTGCGGCGGACCGAGGCTGTCGGGATAACAGCAGACTCGCGGCGCAGCGCGGCAGACATGGACAACGACTCGCAGGAGAGGGAGGCAGGGAAGGACGGGGGGCAGCGGCGGGGCGAGGGTGATGAAGCTACCCGCATGCGCGGCGTAGTACTCGTCGTCGTCTTGCCACGCGTCGTCGTCTTCCTCTTCGCACTCATCTGCTGGTGGGAGCGTCGATGTAGAGGCGACAGGCTGCGGCGGGGGCGGGATGGGCGACACGGCGCGCTTGACGATCGCGAGCGGCTTGGATGGTTTTGCACCGAATGACCGCCTGCCCCTTGAGCTCCGCCGCGACGTCGTAGCTCTCCGCGGTGGGCGAGGGCGTGGGCGGGATGGGCGACACGGGCGCGCTTGACGATCGCGAGCGGCTTGATGGTTTTGCAACGAATGACCGCCTGCCCCTTGAGCTCCGCCGCGACGTCGTAGCTCTCCGCGGTGGGCGAGGGCGTGGGCGTCGTGGGCAGCCCGCTTGACACTGGGGCTCGCAGAGCCGGACCGGCTTCCCTCCGACTCGCTCGAGGGCGAGTCGCAGCGCGGAAGGGGCGGGGACGGACGCGGGCACTCATAGTCAGAGTCCAAGCACGGTGTGCGCTGCACAGCGGTGAAGAGCGGGGACGTGCGCGGGATGGCGAGGTCCGAGACGCCGTGTCGCCTCTTTGCTTTCATGGAGTTGTTCTTGGTGAGTTCGGGTGCGGGCTCCTCCTCGAGGATGCTGGTGAGCCCTGAGAGGGTGCTGCGCCGGATGACCCGCGATTGGTGCTTGACTGGCATTAGGTTAGAATAAATAAATGAAATGCAACAAAGAAACTCACAGCTGCTCATCGGTCGTAGATGTAAAGTCAAGTCAAGTTGTAGTTAGTGTTTTTCTGGCTTTGGCTTTGGCTTTTTGGCTCGGCTTTGGCTTCGGAAAATCTCGAGCCAGGCCAAGGCCAAACTGTTGGCTTTGGCCTGGCTTTGGCTTGGCCCGGCTCAAGCCATGGCTTTTGGCAGGGATTCCAGCGAGGCTTTGGCTTTGGCCTTGCTAAATCCCAGGCCAGGCCAAAGCCACATCGAGCCAAAGCCAGAAAAAGCCAAAGCCGAGCCATAAAGCCATGGCTTTTTGGCCCGAGGCCAAGGCCAGAGAAACACTAGTTGTAGTCGTCAAAGTCGGAGAGTCCTTCGTCAGTGGTGTGCAAGAGCGAGAGAGACAACAGTTGAGACAAAAGGCTTCTTCCATTTTATAAGCGCGGCACACGGACATTGTTCACAATGGGCCTGGGCAGAGACTTGAGATTCGCACCAGTTAACCAGTGTTTGATGGCATCATCAGCGCTTGATGGGCGCCTTTTCATTTGCACCAGGCAAACCAGGTTCCTACCCAGCCGCGGTTCCGAGGCTCATAATCCCTGTAGCGGTAGTTAGATTGAATACAGAGATTTTGACTGACCGGAAATTTCGGACCGTGTTATGTGTGATGTTACTGTGACAGAAAGTTGGGGATGAGCCTCTCCATCAATCTAACTACCGCTACAGGGATTGTGAGCCTCGGAACCGCGGCTGGGTAGGAACCTGCAGGCAAACCCGTTTTCGACTCTGGAATAATTTGTGTATCTGAGTGGTACTACGCGTCCCAGCGAGCTTTGTTCCTCTCCGCATAAAATGACCGCTCCACGCTCGACGTTATGCTCCTGGTTGGCCGACCCTCGCTTCTCTCATCCGTACACCCCCCTCTTTGTTCGCTCCGGTAAAATTCTAGTTCCTATTCAATTGGTTCGTTCACGCCCCTCCTTGCTTGCTTCAATCACTCCATTTGATCGCTCTTCTCTTCACCGCGCCTCGTCCCGCCTCGTCCCGTCCACCCCTCATAATGTATGACATGAGATAGCAATGTCCTCAGGCCTGAGGTAGCCCTTATTCATGTCATATGTACATCAGGCCTGTCTATCTCGACTCTATCGATCAACCCATTCCTTTGCCAGCTCCTGCATTCCCCTCGTCAGGTGCGTCTCGTTTCTCTTTGGGGCCATTTTCACCCGCGTCCGGGCCTATCTTTGTGTGGTGTGCGCCTTCCCTGCTCATCGATAGCCTCGCTGCGGTCTTCGTTCACTCGCACCAGCTCACACCAACTCACATGTTTGCCCCTCGCCCATATGTATTGCAGTGACACACCACCCGGCCCATCGAGCAACTAACCCCAGCCCAGATGCTCCCTCGCATCCGCGCTCCATACCGTGCTACCAGCTCCATCGCGTGCGTCATCACCATCACCACTCCTGTGCTTTCCACTTCTTGCGCTGCCACTAGGCCACTCTCCCGTCCCGTTTGTGATCAGCCTTTCGATCGGGAACGTGGATATGCTGGGTCCGGGCATGGCGTGGTGCGGACGAGCACGGGGGTAGTGGCACATCGATTAAATATTCAATGTTCGATGCATTGAAGGCGGCAGGCGGGGCCATTCCGCACGCGCGGCCCATGATAGAATGTCTGGTATGGCACTTGCGCTATCGTCTTAATCCATGTATCCATCTGCTATATCGACTCGAAGTGCCGTTCTTCGCA
>JARKIC010003023.1:0-37118 GCA_029378375.1 Mycena olivaceomarginata
ACCATTTGAGGGTGTAAATGGTTCCACTCTATATGTTTAGTACTACATTTGAGTTAGTTTGGGGCTACAGAAATCCACAATAAATTTTAAAGAGTTCAACTTCAGGTTGTGGCAGTGCAGACAACACGTACGCAAGACTTCGGATAATCCCGAACATTTGATGGTCGGCTTCAGATACAGTTTCCACCAGATGCCGTGATTGGACATCATTGAAATCATATTGACAATCATGGCAATCAATGAAAGTGAAGATAAATGTATGTGTCTATTTAAACACTGGGTATTAGTAAAAGAATTATCTCAAAGTACGAGTTATGTCGTGTGAAACATTGGCCTCCCCCCAAGTAAAATTAGCAGGTATAACATAGTGCATACAAGAGAGAGAGAGCGAAGGGAGAAATACACAAGGTCACGAGTTTGATGAGAGTCGGCTAGTTCGGACATCAACAGATCTGCCATTTATTTTATTTACAGCTAATGTCGGAACCGAAGGCGCAAACAAAAAAAATCTGTTTTGGGAACTTTTCGTTGCGCCGACCGATTCCCTCATATCTCCCTGAGTTTTGGCCAGATTACCTCGAAACATATATCATTCTTTCAGAATAATTCATACGCAATTAGTAATGTAAAGGAAAACCCAAAAATGCATTTCATTTCTCCATTTGGCACTGGGGCCTCAGTTTCTGTTCAACACCTCCTCGCAGGGTGGGCACTTGTTCAAATACATTAAATTTTTGGGAGGGAAAGCTTACATGCAATATTAAGAGGGTGATGTCGCCAGAATTATGATCTTCTTCTCCATTGAGACACTATTGGCTCAGAAGTAATCTTTTGATCAAAATTGTTCAACTCCCTGTAACTTCTTCAATATGGAACCAAATTCAAACCTAAATCTATGCAGGACATCGAATTTGACGTCTCCTTTAGCCTGGACTCTCAAATGGCTTAAAAATGCATAGAAAGACTATATCCAAATCTGAGCTGTTGGATGTACCACCTCCAAGAAAGCCAGCACAAGGATAACTAGGACAATTCAAGCATATAGCCTGAAGGAGACATCAAATGTGATGTCCTGTGTTGTTTTAGGTTTGACTTTGGTTCCATATTGAAGAGGTTGCGGGGAGTTGAACAATTTTTGATCGAAAGATTACTCCTGAGCCAATAGTGTCTCAATGGAGAAGAAAATCATAATTCTGGCAACATCACCCTCTTTATATTGCATCTAAGCTTTCCCTCCCAAAAATTTAATGTGTTTGAACAAGTGCCCACCCTGCGAGGAGGTATTCAACAGAAACAACCCTCAGGTGCCAAATGGAAAGATAAATACATTTTCATGATTTCCTTTACATCACTAATTGTGCACGAATTATTCTGAAAGAATGGTATATGTTTCGAGGTAATCTGACCAAAACTCAGGGAGATATGAGGGAATTGGTCGGCGCGACAAAAAGTTCCCAAAACGGAAATTTTTCGTTCGCGCCTTCGGTTCCGACATTAGCTGTAAAACTGAACTGAACTAAGAATTGGGTGTCTCTAGTTGGTGTATGGCCATAGTTATTTACAGCTGTTTGCACATGTAATGACACTACATCAATTTTGATGAAGAAGAAGCATCTGATACTTCCCCTCTTGTTGCACTCATTGCACACTCAAATCTTGGTGGAATCACACAAGTTTAGGTGCGTTCGAAAATTTTTGACGGGGCTATCCACTCAACCCAACCTCCAGCTCCAATTCTCCGTTTCAATTTTGACCAAATCGGCATCCGTCGGCTCTTGCTTGGTGTACACCTAGTCTCTCGTAGACAGACACTCTATACATACCAAGCTCGTACCTCGCTGTATAGAGTCTGTTGTTTACCACGGGGTCCTGATCGTAGTGCTGCCTTATTATGTAATCGGAGTGTGTGCGGGTTCGATTCCTGGCCTCTACAAGCTTTTTGTTTCCACTCAATAACATGTTTTTGTAACAGGGACCGCAGAAAACTGCGCTCTGATATTGATTCTAGCATGCTTGAATTTTCTCCGGAATAATTGTTGAAGATTTCATTGGTTTATGCTTCAACTTAAATTTTGTGCTGGTAGTCACATGATCGACTCGGGCAGCAGTCGATGTTCAACAGAACAGGTTCTACATCCTCTTTAAATTTTCTGAGGAGACAGAAGGTAAAACAGGGGTTATTAAATACCATCTACTCCAAAACTTCATCGAATTTGAGTGCCTGGTGTTGAGGGAAGTGAATCGGAGAAAGCTGACATAAGATTACATAATAACAGCGCACTCCAATCAGACCCCGCGGTAAACACAAGACTAGTGCACACCCTGTCTTACGAGCTTTCTTTGGGCTCAGTTCTTCACCAAATCCTTGAGTGTATGCGCATTCTGACCGGATCATCACCCCCTTTCTAACGCTACCCATCATTTACTCCAGCTATCTTCTGCGGGAACTCTGTTTCTTTTGCCTCAGCAACATTACCTCGGACTCAACTGGGTCTTCCCGACTGAATTAGTACCCAAACCCATCGACCCATAGTGCGTTCACATCCACCTCAGGCCTCGAATCCTTTTGGTCTCCGCGCGAGGCTTTGTTACGGCTCCATTCCTGCGAAAAATCATATTCTTTAGTCAGCTATTGCCTGCACCAATTTTTGTCTTCTGCTCGGGGCCAGCCTTCGACTTTACCAAGGTGCGTTCTGATGACTCTTAGCACACGTCTGGAACCGACCTTCTCATCCAGTAATATTGTATGATGTCGCTGCGGCTGACATCTCGTAAAATCTCGACCAACATCGGAGCCATTGCGGCCGATGATCTAATTGACTCAGACGATGAGATGGGTAACAATTTAACGCTGGTCAACGATTTGGGTGGCCACGATGACGAGGGGCTCGATGATGAAGATGTTTATGGAGAAGATAGGAGGCAGAGTGATGAAGATGAGAAACTCGAATATGGACGGTGACTTGGGGAATGAAGCTGATAACTTGGGTGATGACAATGCGCCAAGAAGCGCGAACATAGAGGTTTTTCCTTGGTTTTTCCGTTTCTTTATCTTTTCTCACCCTGCCTTCAGCAAAGAGTGTTGAGGTGGATGACGACAATGCACCGAAGAAGCGCAAACGTAAAGGTTTATTCTTAGTTTTTCCGTTTCGTTTATCTTGTCTACCCTGCCCTCAGAAAAGCATAGAGGTGGAGGATGACGACGATGTGCCGAAGAAGCGCAGACGCAGAGGTTCGTGCTTCGTTTTTTTATCTGGTTTTGATCCTCTCATCCGGGTCATCAGAACTGAGTGTAGAAGATGAAGATAGCGAAGATGCTCCCAAAAAGAAGCGCAAAGACAAAGGTCCGTTCTCAGCTTTCAACCAATATGTATATATTCTCTCATCATACCTTCAGAGAAGACCGCTCATGTAATTGAATTCAAAATTTGTGTCTATTCCCCGGCGCAGATGGTGAAACCGAAATCATCTCGTGGTTCTCCCACCACCGAAATTTTTTCTCTCAAGAGCACAGTGCGCTGGGATGTGCTGCAAGGCCATGTTCTGACAAGTATCGACAAGGTATTGAGTCCCAAAACACTCAGCACCGACCATTACTCGATTTCATTCACCATCCCACGCCAAGTCAGAGATCCGATTGCGTTCAGTGAAAACAAACACGCCTATCTCGTCAAGAAAGCTCTCGAAATCAAGAAAAACCCGAATGTGAAGATTGTTGTTGAGCCCAAAGCGGTATGAAGTCGAACCCTTCCCTGATTTTTTGCGAAGTTCTGAACCCTCTTTCAAGTGAACTGACACAAGTAAGAACAAACAAAATAATGTTGCTGACATGGAAGACTCAGACGGCTCTCTCGGCAAAGGGAAAAAAAGCGGGAATAGAACCAAGGTAATTGTTTCATCCTAGGATGAGTTACGGCTGATAGTTTTCAGGTCCCGAAGTGTCAGCAACGGCCTCTGGGTCGGCTAAACAGTGAGTAACCTGACGAGAACCCCAACCAGGATAAACCTGATAGACACTAGTAGCTCGTGTGTTCCCCGAGCAGTAGGACCAGTTGTACGGTGTCCTTCCTAGGAGGCCGTATGTCGTAGGTCAGGATGCGAGGCGGAACCTGGAACGAGTTGAAGATGGTGTGGTATCCACTCAGGTATACAACCCGGAGCGTGGATACAACCCGTAGTACAATGTGGAGGAAGCGGGGCAGGGTGGAGACAATGCCTATGTCAAGCCAAGGTAGAGCCTGAGATTAGACGAGGTAGAATCTACTGTACATGGAGATTCTACCGAACTATATAGGCTTCTAATAAATTAAGGTGATCGCGGTCAATCGCGATCAGTTCCTGTACCGCAGCATTAAGGAGCATTAATGCTGATACTCCTAGACTCCTTTGTGTTGGTTTCCGTGGTGTCGGAGGACTTAGGAGACCCGACGTTCGGGTTTCCTAATCCTGAGTGTCATCGTATCCAGTGGTTCAAACCTGATCGGTTTGCAACTCATGTACTTCGTGTACGCTTCTGTGTCAGCCCTTGGTGCGTCCGGGGACTAGGATCCATCTGTACGGGGTTCCTAGTCCCTAATGTCTTCTGTATCCCGTGGTGCAGACTCCCCGAGTCTGCGGCTTTTGGAATCTGAGGCCAGGTTTCAACCGTGAGAAGGTCCGTGGTGGCGTCATGAGAGTCCCGTGCCACTAAGACGCGTCTGTATCCATACAGACGTGTCGCGCGAAAAAGTAGAACCTGGGCGATTCATGACATGAAGGCCCACAACATCCTTCCCGGGATATGGTGCTGAATGATAAGATTGGGGAGCTGCGGGAGAGGTGGAAGTGCCCAACACAAGGTGGACATTGTGGCAGCAAACACTGCTACATCAACGCACACAGATCTGGACCACTTCCCGCTCTCACATGCACGTCTAGAAAGCTGGGGAGCAGCGAGAGGTAAGCTTCCCATAGTTGGCTATACTCACGACTTATATTATCGCGCAGTTGAAAGGCAAGGAATATGCCGATCTGAAACTCCACCAAACAATGCTTTATTCAACAGGGTTGCAGCAGCGGCTCGTGCGGCTGGATCCCCTCTGTTACAACGTCGACTCGAACTCAAAGAGCAGGCTGCTGCGAAGAATGTGCCCGCAGTCCCACAGGTGCACATCAACTTCCCACCTGAATTCACGACTCCTTTCCAAGGCCTTGCACCTCCACCTGCACCTGCACCTGCACCTGCACCTGCCGCACCTGCTGCTCCAAACGGCTTCATTCCCCTATCAGAATATGCTTATTCCCTCCTCTCATGTCGCCGGCCCTGATCTCGCAATCAGCGAGTTTTGTAACCTTTTTGACCTCGACGCCGATATTGTGGATTGCTTCCTGTCTCACAAGTTCAAATGCACGACTGCTTTCAAATTCATTTAAGTTAGGGAGCTTAACGAATGGGGTTCATGCACAGTGAAGTTGCTGAGCTCAAAGTTGCGATTGAAAAATGGGCTCAGCTGATTGAACAGTAGTGATCATGAAAATTCTTTGACAGATGTAGCTTTGTAACGATTAGAAATAACCTGCGTGTATGAAAGTACCAATTGCATCTGACTCTATAATGATATTCATGGCCTCCAACATATTGTAAATGAGTGCTTAGGGCTCATCATCCGGGCCGTACGTGAATATGTCGTTGTTGTGTTGAATCCATGCTTTGATTTTGGAGAAGGGCTTCTTCAATGGGGTTCAGGTCAGGGGAGTAGGGTGGAAGATACACGATTCGGACACCTGGTTGATATCAATACTCTGTGGAAGATGACGAAAAAAATACGGACGAAAGCGCTCACCACAATTCTAAAATCTCTTCACCGTGGTGGATTCTTGCGTTGTCCATAACAAGGACACTTAGATGACCTGGATACGGGGAGCAAAGCGGCAGCTGAAGTCGTTAGATAACAAGAGAAACCATGAAACAAAACTCACAACTTGATGCTCCAAAAATCCGAGGTACTGATCACAATGCATAGATCCCTCCACAACAGTACTAGCCATCATTCCACGAGATGTAAGAAGCCCTTGTGTGACAGTCGCCTTCCACAAACGCCTTCCGGCGCTTGATAGCACGTTTACCTTTTCTTTGCCCGTCCTCATCGCCGACCAGGTGTTTTGTCGTTTTTGGACATTTTGTCAAGGAAGCCGAGGTAGTGTGCCGGATATTGTGCAATGTTGCGCATATAGTCGAGACGAGATGGTTCGCTCTGCTCCTCGGCAATTTCTTTTAGGATCTTCATAGACATTCCAGCGTGCTCCAGCTCACGATGGATGGTTGGTATAGTGGACGGAAATGAATCTGTTGTGCTTGAGGAGGGTCAGGAGCTCATCCGGAAACCAGTCCCGGGCGGTCCTGGACAAGGGAGAATAAGATATTTGAGGTTGTCATGTGTGTAGCAGTCGCGGCCTCCCAGTGCGGTTGGGTACGCATACAACATCCCCAGTCGTGCCAGAGTCTGAGAATACGGAAGAAAGTACTGCGGGAGAACCCCACACAGGCAAAGATGTCCTTGAGCGGGAGATGACCATGCTCGTAGAGATTGATTGCCGCTATATTCAGGTCACAAATGATTGGCGGGTTGACCATTGCAGTGCAGAGAGTACTAGATGACTGAGAAAGAGATCAGTTCGATCTGGGCCCAGAAGGAATTCTACGGACATAGATTGAGGGGTGATAGAAGGCACGAAGGAAAACAACGATACAAGAGAGGGTCCGTGTGCTCAGGTAACCGTTTGTATAGTGGTACTGAGTAGCAACACTAGTTGTAACTAAGTCTTAGGAGCATGACAACACACATGGGAGGGAAGAAATGAGGCGAGAAGGACCGAAAGTCTTGAAAAGAGCGCTGGGATGCTTCAAACTCCGAACTATGAAACAAGTGATGTACTATGGAAGATTGGGACCAGTGAAAAGGGGCTGAAAATTCAGTCAGAAGCACCTACTCCCAGACAAATCAGACCAGTAATTGCACCCAAGACACGTGTTGCAAGGACGGGACAGCGTGACGCATCCACCGACTTCCGTTAAAATTGAACTTGAGAATTGGAGCTGGAGGTTGGGTTGAGTGGATAGCCCCGTCGAAAACACTTTCAAACGCGCCTAAACTTGTATGATTCCACCAAGATTTGAGCGTGCAATGAGCGCGACAAGAGGGGAAATATCAGATGTTTCTTCTTCATCAAAATTGATGTAGTGTCATTACATGTGCAAACAGCTGTAAAAGAACTCAGAAGTGCATTGTGATAGCCTCTGGAAGCCACCAGTGGCTGATCACGTAGCTCAGCTCAGAACATGATCGGCGGGTGGTAGTTGTTTTGGCCAACTATTGTGGGCCATATCTTGACAGTGTAAATGTGAATTATTTGAGCACAAGTACTTACTAGAACGACAGGAATCCGCCAGGAGATCATATGCAGAAGGACTTCAAGTCTGAGTACTCGAAGTGTTGAAGGCAGATGCAGTTCTGTGATATCTAGGCACCGGTTTGCTGCACTGCTTCGGTCCCTCTCGACTAAGTATAACACGCCGAGCACTGGATGGGGTCAAAGTTAGTCTGTTGTTAAGCGCGGGGGTCCCGATTGGGGTAAGCCCTTGTTATATAATCAGCACAGCCACACTGTCCTTTGGAAGATGACCGCGAAACTAGTGTCAATATTTTCGAGACATTCTAGCATACAGAATGTTTTATTCACCACTTAAAAGCTCCTCCAATTTATTTGAACTTTTAGAGTGCTGTTTGAGGCTCAAAGTGCAACACAAGTGATAGTCACATGCCATGCTTCGGCACTTCATCCGCCTGGATTCTTGAGCTCTAGATAAAAAATCTGAGCAGGCAGGAACATTTAGTGCACTAATATAGATTCATCTGCACCAAAAACCAGTTTAATTATCTATCCTGTAGGCACAAAACATCGAAAACCAGCGGCGTGGCTGTGCAGATTATGTAACAAAGTTTTACCCCGATCGGACCCCGCGCTTACTAACAGACTTCAATATATCGAGGTACGAGATCAGGTAATATTGAAGTGGTCTGTCTGCGAGAGGACTAGGTCAAGTCACATCCGGGTGGCATACTTACAATCGAAATACTACGGGATATCAATGCATGATGACTCTTTGGACCTCCTCAAATTTTGAGAACGTTTCAGTTCCATCCTACGAGATGACGGTTAAGCTGAAGAAGGGGCTGGCCATCGTTGAGACCAGAGAGAATTCGCGGTCCAAATTATCGAGAACGTGCATGATGGTTGAGTTCAAGAACAATAACAATTGATTGGTCAAAGCCTCAAGCCAAGGTCTTATCCTCATCTTTAGTTTACAATGTTGTTCACGTCTCCCGCCAACGCCCACGCCATTCCCGAGGGACCATCATTCAGCGCTAGCCGTGACGGCTCGGTTACGGTGTTTGTGGGATCCCAAAACAATTACAAAAAATTCACCGAAAAGGAAAGAGAAGGAAGGGAAAAAAGGAAGATTCCATTTTTTACATGCTATTTGTGTGTTGATAGGTCCGGGGAAAGCCGGAGTAGCACCGGCATGGCAACCCAAAGGCTTTGATAGGGGCTTCAGCAGCAGAAATGCTGAATTGGAAAAGTTTGCATTGCAACAGGACAACTTGCATTTACACATGAGTTCCAATTACATGAGAAGATTTGCAGGCATGATATTGAACAATGCTTTCTGGAGGAGGCTAGTACGGCTGTTTCTATTGCCCCTGTTGAGATGGCTGATTTGAAGCTCGACACCCTGCCAAGGAGTCAAGCTGGTTGACGCTTAATGGCCTCTCATGCTGAGTGGGCATTGAGAGCCAAAACTGGATCAGCAAAGAGAGCAAAATGTGCATGCTACAAATGTAGTCAAGGCACCTGTATAGGGAGTAGCCGAAACGTGCTCTGCAATAATTCTTGCAGGGACTGCAACCAAGCAAATTGTGAGGGCAGGCCTATTGCAGACCCAGATCTTCCATATGGTGGTGGTACTTGGAGTTTGTTGGGCTGAAGTAGGATCCAAATTAAATAGGAGACATTTTGTCTTGTATGCCAGGTTGTAGCAAAGCAAAATGTTCAAAGCTGAGTGAGAACGAGGCTAAAACTGTCCCTAAACATTGAAATCGAAATTGACCACATGAAGTTTCACCAATAAATTTGAGTTACTGATATGCTGTAATACTTGTTATTACGCTCAAACTACAACTTATAGCTAAGCGAAATGTTCAAAACTGAGCAAGAATGAGGCCAAACCGTCCCTAAACAATGAAATCAAAACTTATGTAAATGGAAGACACGTGAATTGTTTCCTCATTCGGAATCACTCAAAAGGGGTGAGCCCCATTCGGAATCACCCATATAAGGGTGATTCCGAATGCGGAATCACCCTTACATGGGAATTTGATGCTATTTGATGCCACAAACACCATAACCGAGCCGCCGTGACAGGCGATGCTCGGTTGCCCGACTATCAGTATCAATAAAAGCCGGACTTGCTTCTCCTAGTCTGTTGTTAAGCGCGGGGTCCCGATTGGGGTAAGCACTTGTTATATAATCAGCACAGCCACACTGTTCTTGGGAAGACGACCGCGAAACTAGCATCCACTTTTTCGAGAAATTCTAGCATACAGAATGTTTTATTCACCACTTAAAAGCTCCTCCAATTTATTTGAATTTTCAGAGTGCCGTTGAGCCTCAAAGTGCAACACAGTGAGAGTCACATGTCATGCTTCGGCGCTTCATCCACCTGGATTCTGAGCTCTAGATAAAAAATCTGAGCAGCCAGGAACATTTAGTGCAGCAATATAGATTCACTTGCACCAAAAACCAATTTAATTATCTATCCTGTAGGGACAAAACATCGAAAACCGGCGGGGTGGCTGTGCAGATTATGTAACAAGGTTTTACCCTGATCGGACCCCCCGCGCTTACTAACAGACTTCAATCTATCGAGGTACGAGATCAGGTAAGATTGAAGCAAGAGGCCCGCGATCTGCTAAGCGAGCCCACTCTGATGGGCACGTGCTGGTTGAGCACCTTCCATATCCGGTCGTTAGGTCACCAACAGCCACATTCTCACACGCAGCGCGACAACAAGCTGCGACGCGTCCCCACCCGGCTGTGACGCGTCCCGTCTAGACTCCGACGGGCTCAGTCGCTCCTCGAACCTGATATTAGTGATAAGGACGGCAAACACGTCGTACTGCTCCTGGACCCTTTGAAAACCACATCCCGATCCCCATAACCGCGCCGCCGTGAGCCGCCAAACGACCACCAATCGCATCGAGCCCTCCGAATTCGCCCAGCCGCAGAGCCAACAAGGAGAACGAAGGGATACCCGCAATAGTGTGCCCACCGAAGATTCGGAAGCTTATTTTGAGGTTACCACCTGCCCCAGACCTCCAGGAAAATTCTCGTGTATAATGGAACATGTAAAGATGACATAGAAACATTTTTGTAATTTTCTGGTCAATGCACGGCGCATACAATCCAAGCAAACGTGTCGCAGCTTCGCGTGTGAGAGCGTGGCTGTTGGTGACCTAACGACCGGATATGGAAGGTACTCAACCAGCACGTGCCCATCAGAGTGGGCTCGCTTAGCAGATCGCGGGCCTCTTGGATTGAAGCGTCTGGCTGCGAGAGGACTATGCTTCTCCCCACGGTGGCTACCATAGCCAGCAATGCTTTTCTCGCCAAGAGGCGTCTCCTGCTCGCTCCTAACGCGCAATCTCTTTTCCCGTCTTTGCCGCTGGTGGGCCCTCCTCCCACTCTTCCTGCTGGTCCTCTTGGGATTCTCCACCCAGTCAACACTGGCCCCGCGCCGCTTCCGTTTCCGCCTCGTCAAATCTCCGCGCCCCGCGAACGGCCCCCGCCCGCCGCGCATAAACCTCGGCCCGCCGGGCGACCTCTGGGCCGGCCGCGCGAACGAGGTGCGCAAGGCGTTCGCACATGCGTACAGGGGGGTACCAGGCGCGCGCGCTGCCGTACGATGAATTACTGCCAGTATCAGGGGACCGGGTGAACAACTTCCACGGGTGGGGCGTGTCGATGTACGATGCGCTCGACACGATGTGGCCTCATGGGGCTCGAGGACATGTTCTACGACACCGTCGAAGACGTTGCGGGTGAGACGTGGGATATGGCGGTGGTGCGTCTTTGCTCCTACCCTTGGATGTGATTATAATTCAACTAAATTGACACCCGCAGGACGCCCCGCACGCGCACTTCTTCGAGGTCACCATCCGCTAACCTCGGCGGGCTCCTCTCCGCGTACGCCCTCTCGCACGACCCGCGGCTCCTCCGACTCGCAGACGACCTGGGGGAGAAGCTCCTGCCCGCGTTCAAGACGCAGAGCGGGTGGCCCGTGTGGGGGTCAACACGCGGGACGTGAGTGTGCGCTTGTGCGATGTGCGTGCTGTTAACTGACGGGAAACAGCGGCGCAACGACGTACGAAGGCCAAGACGTGACCTGCCTCGCGGAGGCGCTGAGTAACCAGATGGAGTTTGTAAGTCGTGTCTCTCCCATTCCTCTTCCCTCTCATCTGCCTCGTCCTCAATTAACATCGCCTCCCCAGCAAATACCTCGCGCACCTCACCGGCAAGGCCCGCTACTTCGCCGCGAGCGAGCGCCCCCTGCGCGCCGTGTACGGCCCCGAGAACACCGCGCACGGCGGGCTACTCGCGACCATGTGGGATCTGCGCGCGGGGACGCCGAATGGGACGGAGGGGGAGGGTGAGTGTCCTAATCATTTTTTTTCCGTTTCGAGACGGCTTGGTTGGCGAGAGGAGCTGCATGCACGGAATCGCGTCTCAATTCTTGCTCGATTCAGTTCTCGACTCGCAAGAGTACTGTCCGGAACTCTTCTATCATTCTATCTTATCGCATACTCTCTTCCTTATGCTAACCTGTCCACCCAGCGGAATACACAGCAGCCGGGTGCGCCGACTCGGCGTACGAGTACTTTTTGAAGCAGTGGCTGATGACGGGCCAGACGGAGGGCAAGATACGGGATTTGTGTGGGTTATTTTTCGTCCGCCCTTTCGACATGTGTAAACCGACCCCACACCAGACATCCGCAGCGCCAAACGCGATCATCGAGAACCTTCTCTACCGTCGCGCCCCGCCGGCAGCTGCTGTACGCGACCGACCTGCGCGCCGGCGCGCCGACGCACCGCGTGCAGCACCTCTCGTGCTTCCTCCCCGGCGTCTTCGCGCTCGGGGTGCACGCGCGCGCGCGCGCCCCCGTGTCTGCGTCCTGCGCACGAGGGCCACGGTGCCGCGCCGGGCCCCGCGCTGGACCTTTCGGACCGGGACCGCACGATGCACCGCTGGGCCCGCGCACGGGCTCGCGCACACGTGCTGGGCGCTGTACGCGGACACGGCGTCGGGGCTCAGCCCGGACAAGGTCGCGGTCGCGCCGTGGGGCGTGCCCGCGCGCGGGCGGGGGCGGAGCGCGTGAGGGAGTGGGAGGGCGCGCAGCGCACGGCGCTGGGGCCGGGGGGGAAGGGCGATTGGGGGTGGGGGCGGGGGCGGGGGCGGAGGGGCCGGTGCCCGCCTGGGGTGGGGGGGCTGGAGCGCGTGGGGCTGGAGCGGGAGAAGGAGCGGGGGTATAAGGCCACGAAGGATGCGTATTTGTTGCGGCCGGAGGTGCGTTTTTTTGTCGTGAAGATGGGTTGGGTGACTGATTGGTGTGCGGTATGCGCAGACGGTGGAGACGTTCTACATCATGTGGCGCACGACGGGCGATGTGCGGTGGCGCGAGCGGGGGTGGTGCGTCGTGTTTTTCACCTCACGGATTGCGACTTATTTTTTTGGGGCGTAGGGCGGTCTTCCAGTCGATAGAAGCCAACACGAAGACCCGGTACGGATACACTTCGGTACAGTACGGTCGACGACCGCGTCTACAAGCCGCGCAAGTCGGACGATCAGCCGAGGTGAGTTCTGCGCCTCTTTTCTGCTCACTCACTGATAAGCCTGCCTTGCGCAGCTGGTTCCTCGCCGAGACGTGAGTCGCCGTTGCAGTTCCAGTTTGTTCCCTCGCTAACGCGTTTTCGGTCGCAGGTTGAAATACCTCTTCCTCCTGTTCACGGACGAGGACCTCGTCCCGCTGGACAAGTGGGTGTTCAACACCGAGGCGCACCCGCTGCCCGTGTTTGAGTGGAGCCAGCGGGAGATTGAGGAGTTTGGGATCGAGGTGGGGTAGGCTGGCTGGCTGAATGTAGCGATAATGCGCGTAATGTATTACCAATGAATAGACTTGGATCTGGCAATCTAGAGTTTTACTGACCGTCGTCGGCGTGAGCGCGTGTATGAGAAGAAGGGAAAGCAGACCGACTGTACATTGGCTGTGAATTGACATGAAGGCAAAGTTGTGTGTCGGATTTTCGGCCGAAGTTGTTCATCGCGCAACTTGACTGCTTCTCCGGCTCGGACCAAGTCTCGGACACCACCAAGTCGCTCAACTCGTCCCAACTGGTTTCACTGCTTCAATCTCTTGTCGCCACTTCCCTTGAAACGTCACGAATGCAGATCGGAATCTTGGATAACTAACAACATCGACAACGTTAACGATCCGTGCCAGCCTATATCTAAGGTTGTGAGTGGGAAGTCAGTGCAAGAGACTAGCCTATATCCTGCGCTTACACTCAACGCGCGTGCTAGGTTCACCGGATTCACTGTAACGAAGCCCCAGAGTTTCGAAACTATCGCTTCCTTCCTTCACGTTGATTTGGATTGCGTTCCTCTTCCGGGACGACGACACGGTTGCCCTTCTTTTAGGCAATAACACATGTGTGTTGCTCTCATTTTTGACCTTTGAAAGTTGTCCCTGATGCTAATGTTCAATTCAGACATTTCAAGTCTATGGCTTCGACCATTTCGGTCCTCGATCTTCCTCCCGAAATTACATCTGTCATTTTCTCTCCATTGCGTTCTCGACGAGTGTGGTCCAGAGCGGCGGTCCGAGGAGTGGGTCCCGGAGCGGCGGTTCCCCACCTTTTCAGAAGAATTGGCTTCCGCTGCTCCTCGGGAGAATTTGCCGCCGATGGAGGAGTATAGCGTGGTCAACTCCCGAGCTCTGGACGATGGTCGAGGTGGACTGTCCCCCGTGTATCGACGACGTCGTTCCACACCTCGAGCGCTGGTTCCTTAGAGCCGGCTCCCTCCCCCTGACGCTCGATATCCACTACGACGCGCTTTTCCCACACATCGTCCGACGCTCTTCTTCGGCTGTTGCAGCGCCATTCAGCGCGGTTCCAGGACCTTACCCTCAACATTACACCCCCTGATGACCTTTTCCGGAATGAGATGGTCGGGGCGCTTCCCGCTCTGAAGAAATTTGACCTAATCGGTGCAACGATCCAGTACTCTGGGGGGCTTCAGGACTGGGACGGTACGATCACAGCCTTCAAGGTCGCTCCGGAGCTCAGAGATGTGTGTATTATGAACTTGTCCCCCTCGAAAATCGATCTTCCCTGGGGACAGCTCACCACCTTCCGAGCCGAGAGCATAACCGTGGCCGAATGCCTGCTGGTTTTATCCCTCGCACCCGGGCTCGTCACCTGTCGTTTCGACTCGTTCCACGATGCCTCCGGCCCTGCCGCCGTACCCCGCCCCTCCTACACCTCAAATCCTTGATCCTTCAATCAGAGTTCAACTACTCGACAGATGTTCTTAAACACCTGACGACTCCTACGCTCGTACATCTCGACGCCGGAGAATTGGAACTCGATATTTGGTCCGCGTTCCTCACCCGATCCCAGTGTGTGCTCGACCGCCTCGCCTTCACAGACGACCCCCGCCATGTATCGCCCCGCCACGTACCGGCAATACTTTGACGGTCTTCCCTCCTTGTCAGAGCTCAAAGTCCGGCAGGTGGGCCAGAGCTTCTACGAGCTCTTCCGTCTGCTCAAAGCCTGCCCGCTGTTCCTGCCCAACCTCAAATCGTTCACGGATGGCGTGGACCTGTATCGGCCTTGGCACAAAAACGGGGCGGAGCTCGCCCAGTTGGTCAATCGAGATGTTGGAAGCGCGGCGGCCGCGGTGCACCCGAGAATACTCGGTTGGAGAAATTCGACCTTCACGAGACCAGAGGGTTTGTGGGTTCTTCTCGACTCGCCGAGCGATTGCGGGTACTCGTTGACGGTGGGATGAAATTCACATCGAGGGGGTCTGAGTCGTGGGGGCGCTGAGTACGAACGCATCAGCGATGATGCAGCTATCCCCCAACGCGCACCCACCACCGGTAGTTGTTTTCCATCTTCTCTTTCATGCTGACTTATCGTAATCCGGCGCCCACCCCATTGCCTCCCCCACCGGCGCGCATTCACCTTCCCCGTGACACCCGTGACACACAGCCGTGCCGACTCCCGCCCGCGAATCCTCCCTTCGAGCCCGACCTTCACGAGCTCGCTCTCTTAGCCGCGGCTTCGTCATCCCCTTCTTCCTTCCTCTTTCCCCTCGAACGACCACGACGAGTGCCGGCCCCGCCCCCCGCGCTGCCGCTGCCGCTGCCCCTTTCCGCCTCTACGCGCATCCTCTCACCGTCCCCGCAGGCGCCCTCCCGGCGAAGTTCTCCGCGAGCGACGATGCCCCTCGCCCGAAGAGGGGAGACTGGTACCACGACTACGTGAAGCGCGCCGAGAACGTTCAGCCTCTTCTGCCTCGTCCTCGGTCCCCCCCCCACCTCTCTTGTCTTTGGCTTCCTGCTTCCTCCTCAGCCGCCCCGCCTCTCCCCTTCAGCAGCAGGCGGCGGCGCAGGAGCGAAGAAACCAAAACAGTGCCAAGCCGACCTCAGCATCGGCAAGACCATCTCGAGTCCCAGCAGTGGAAAGCCCTTTTGCCCGCTCGGAAGGAATGGAAAGGAGGGGCGGGCACGCGGAGATGCACATGTATGTAGGCCTGGCGAAGAGCCGTACTTCTGTCTCGCTCTTCCAACTCCTCCAACCCGCACCTTGTCTTCTTCCACCTCATGGAGCTGGCGCGGAGGCAAAAGAGGGAAACAATCCGCGTCACAGCAGGGCGCATCGTGATGCAGCACATATGGCAACACTACCCAACTGCAGTATTACTACTTACACTGTACATGAATCTACGCTCTAGATACGAGTCAATTCCAAAATAGAATAATAGTTAAATCAAGTCCGCGCCAGCTCGTCTCGCCTTGAATTACGACTAGTACACATACGATATCGTGATAATCGTGAATAATTAAGTGGCGTGCTACACAGGTCGGGGCGATATCCGGATATCGCCCGGCGCGGGGTGCGGGAACGCAGCGCGCGCGTCGGGTGCGCCGCCCAGCGAGCGCGTGGGCGTATGTGTCTGCAGGGGGACTGCGCCCAGGCGTGCGCAGCGCCGTGCGCTCATCCGCGTCCTCGTCCCACCTCCTCATCCTCCTCCCGCAGACGCTGCAGCCCAACACTGGTCTCTGTCCTCCGCCCGCGGACAGAGGCTCGGTAAAGGCGTTGAAGAGCGTGGACGACTGGCGCGCGGTAGAGCGAGCTGCGGCGCGCGTGCCCGCGCGGAGACGGCAGCCCCCATACATACCAGCTGCTGAGCTGTCGCGCCGGACGCCGTTGCCACCCATCAAGCGAGAGGCTGGCCCTCCAGCAGCCACCCCGCCTTGTGCGTTCTCAAGCGCCTGCGCGGACTCCTCGAGCATGGAGAGGTTGAGGATGTGCACGCCGAGGAAGGTGACGATGAAGCCGCAGAGGAGGGAGACGGTGTTGGTCGCGTCGGTGGTGTTGAAGCCTTCGAAGAGGATGAGGGACGCAACGATCGTGGCGCTGCAGAAGCCGACATAGTACATCGGGTTGACGCTGCGTCCCCAAAAAAGCTCGAATCAGAAGACGAATTGGAAGAAGGAAAGGAGGGACGCACATATTCACGGAGAATATGTCGAGGGCCTTGTTGTAGTAGTTGAGCTGGATGAGGATGCAGCCGACGGAGATGAGGCCGAAGATGTAGGTGCTCGGGTAGATGAATTGGGTTTTTGCCCGCAAAGGTGAGTTTGACCGCGACACCGAAGCCCTTGACGAACATGACAGAGACGGAGCCGACGATGGAGGCGATGTGAGATGTACACGACGGGGTTCGTGCGGCCGTGTTTGGGGGACAACCACGTACGCGAGTACCACGGCGAGGATGCACACGGTGAGGCAGTACAAGAGAAACCCTGTACAAGTGTCAGGTCAGTTTATATTTTCCGTGCTCGCGATGCGTACCTGGCTTCAACGCGTATTCGAGGAAATCGACGATGGTTTCGATCTTCTTGTCGTCCGGGGCGTGAAGGACAATGATCACTGAGCCGATTAGACAAAGGGCACATCCTACTCGGCCGAGGTGGCCTAAACCGTTCAGTAAGCAAGAAGGATGCAAGCACCGCGCGGCAGAGCGGAGTGAGTACAGTAAGAGCCGGTGGTGGCAGACATACCCTATGAGGACACTAAGAGCGCCAAGCGGGGGTGACCAGAAACTGGAGGAGCAAATGTATACGCTGCAAAATTGGCGACTATAATCCCAGCGGTCAGTCTCCCTCCGCGCATGCGAGAGACGTAGCGCTACCTTCGCCCAAATATCACTGCACGAAACATGGAGAACTATTGAGGCGAGCGGCGACACGCGCAGTATTTGGGAAACGCACAGGTTGACATTCCCGCCCACCATACTGGATTCCGGAGATACGAAAGATTTTCGAAGCAGAGGTACCGTCCGCCGCGGCTGTCAGACCCTACAGACGGGTCAGCACTGGGTAAAGGCGAGCGCCAGCTGGCGCGCCACCTTTTTGGTTATAAACTGTGCTGGTCCCGATGGCGGCTGAGCTGGACACGGCCAGGGCAAGTCCGATATATTTGTCGTCAACCATGAAGATCGTAAGCCACCGCTAGATGGCCAGGGTGGGAGGGAAAGAGGAAAAGTGAAAAAAGGCGTCAAGGCAGGTGCGGGAAGGCGCGACAAGCGGTGCACTGCCACGTCGATCCTAGGCCTCGCCTTCTCATGTTCTAAAAATGGCCATTGCAGAAAATCGCGCAGTTGACCAGGATAATCAATAACCAACAAGACATTCGTTCAGATTCTCGCTGGAATCTTGTAATTAGGTGAATGTTCAAGCTTCCCACCGTCTCATCAGCCGTTCTGCACCCTAATTCAAGATAATTTCGTTCGCTTGGAAGCTTTCACGACTTTAGGAGGTGTCTGTATGAGATCGGCCTCGATTGGAAATGGACTTTGGCCACACTCATGACGCCGATAAACCCAGAGACCTCAAAAAAACGGCTTTTCGTCTCCGAGAACCAGGCCAAATGGGTCGGAATACAGCCATTTCTTCTCTCCGTCGGCTACAGACTATGATCCCAACTGATGCCCTCTTGGTTGAGTCGTGCTGAACGAGAGGCAAAACGAAGGTGAACTCTAGGTAATCGTGGCGAAAGGAGAAGACAGACATCGAATTTTCGGGGGCAAGTTTGCATCTCTTGTGCACCGCCAGTTGACTTTCCTCAGGATTCCATCAATGCCATTCGTATCGAGGATGAGAAGAAAGTCTGCAAACGAGTTCAAATTTACCTTTCGCACTTCAGAGCCGACCCGCGTAACCGAACGATCCCGGTCCTCCAAACCATATTTTTTCACTCTCTTTATAAAATTACGTATGTCCTTTTTAAACTCCGCCTTTAATATATCAATCTGGTTGGCACTATACTTATAGTTGCCCAACGATCTCGACGTCCTCGTTGTCATGCCGTATGGCCATCGATTCAACCACCCTGCGTTCCCACGATGCGTCTGAATCAGTTTCTGGAGGTACGCAAACTGTCTCCCGTCCTTCCCTAAGTTTCGCGTCGTTCGTATCAGGACCTTGCATTCTTTCACGATCGCAATATTTGCCACCAGCTTCTCCGTCGGTCGTCGGCTACTTCTACAATCGACTTTGGACCGTCGATGCGCTTTCCCAAAAGGCAGAGACACCGCCTCGGGCGACTCACCGAAAGCTTTCGAAACGATTCCCGAGCTTCGGGACACGGTGCCGTACAATCCATTCATTCAAGGTCAACATCTTTCAGCTTGGGCTGACGATGGCCAATGTGATCAAGGTATGTTTTCGTCCTCGTTCGGTCTGGATTGTTCAGCTCCGACCCGAATTTCGCCATGAATACCGCGCCGCTCTGTGCTTTCTCCCCCGTCGCAAACCGCATGATGACCCCCGACCCGGCCGAGCGCCCCGAACCGGCTCAATCACTGGCGGAATTCAACCACATCATCGCCCGCATCTCAGCGAAGAGATTGCAAGCACCAATCTTGTGTGGAATCATGGGGCGCTCACTTACTTCGCCAAGAACGTGGCGAGCGTTTTCCGTAAGGACTACCCTCCAACGCGGAGGTACGAGGGCTTTGGGGGCACAACTTACAAGGAGGTTTTCCTCCGCCGCTTCACTTGCGGCCTACCCGACTATTGATTTGCATACTATACTTACTCAATTTAATTCATCGTTGGGTACAACCGGTCTGAAATGTGGACAGGTTTGACAGAGGGGAACATAGTTTAGACTAAGATCGTCCCGAACGCAGGCAAGAAAAACTTGCTCAATAACTGAGGACACAGCTGTTGTAAATAGAGGCTAAACAATATCAGACTCAGCGTTGGAGACAACATCTATAATATTCACCTAAAACAATATCAGACTACAAGTACATGTAAGTAAGAAGAAATAGAAAGGGAATACAACGGAAAGCTCATCGTTGGGAGACAACATCTGAGGTGAATATAAGATTCAGAGTCGTATATGTACTCAGTCCGTAGAGATAGCTGTATGTACTTCCATAGTAGTCGCGCATGAGAGATAAAGATCATGGATACTAATCTGGATGAAAACGGAATGCTGTTGTACATAAACGCGGAAGAAGAACCGGGACTTGCCAAAGGTCCGATTTGCTGTTATACAGCTTTCAACAACAGCTTCTTCGAGAGCGATTTTTTGTAACAAAAGCTCCATGAGACTAGACTAAATACAGAAGCTCGGGGGAATCTTCCGGATCGCGGCTCATGACACTTGCCAAGAACAGCCATGGTCAATTTTAGCTGCGCCTCGTGCTTTACACCACCACCATCCGGTCCCCCCCCGCCCACAACCTCTAAATCCCCCCAACACTTGATCAATGGCCGCGACTCCGCCTCCAGCTTCAGCGAGGGCCACCAAGGTTCTCGACTCGATCACTACAGTTCTCGGTGTTGCGAAGGCAGGAGTTACAGGAATAGGGATTCCTGGTGTCGAACCAGTCGTCAAAGGGGTTTATTGAGCTAGCACAGAGTCTTTCGGTAAGGACCCTCTGTCTTGACACTGAGTTTTGATTGTCTTCCAGATGATGAAAAAGCAACAAGGAGGATCTGGCGGCACTGCAGAAGTCGCTGGATAATTTGGCTCTTATCGATATTTCGGGTGCAGATGGAGATTTCAAAGATCGACTAACGGCAATCTCATCGTGATTTGAAACCCTTGCAACCATGATGTCACAACTTACTATGAGTCACACAGAAATTCAGAACCCCGGGCAGACGAGTGTCAATTGCTCAGCAGCAAATCACGGGTCAATCGCTTGTTCAAAAGCCAGGAATACAAGGACAGAATCTCCGATATTCAGGATGGAGTGCGGCCGATATCCGGAGTTCATTGTGCGTAATCACAGCAGCTTTGTTTGTTAGGCCACATTTTAATCTTAATCCACTCAGTTCTTTGGAGAACATTTCTATCGAGAAACTAGTGAGACAGAGAGACATTTCCGAGTCCTTGAAAGGTATCTGAGTCTTATCTTTTCGAACAATGAAATTCTCATCGAATATTTAACAGCTGACAATGATGTCTTGGAAAAGCTCGAATGCAGTCCGGCACACTACAATGCTGACAATACACCTGACGAATGTATGGATGGCACACGGGTTGATATAATTGACAATATTGTCACCCGACTGACAGCCCCTCTGAACTCAGGCCAGCGTGTGGTCATCCTCAGTGGTTCTGCAGGGTCTGGGAAAATCAACTATAGCAAAGAGTGTTGCCACCATCCTGGCCGAAAAAAGAAACAAAAAGGCATTCTTGCAGCTTCATTCTTCTTTGCTCGCAGCATTAGTGACCGCAATCATATAAAACCTCTCCCAATCACACTTGCCCGGCAGCTGGCAGATCATGATTGATTGCTTTCGCCGCCTTCTGATCAAGCTCATTGGTGAAGAGAAGAATCGTAGGATGATACTTGCTATGGCCCCACAAAAACAATTCCAGAAACTTGTTATTGAACTGCTTGGACAAATCCAGTACAACCCAAACTCCATGGGTTCATCTGTCTTGATGCAATTGGATGAATGTGGGACAGACAGGGGTCAGCTCTGCCTGCGGTGGCTCTTGGATAGCATGGCTCAAATCCCCAGCATATTCGGTTTCTTTTGACTGGGAGGGCCAGGGTGTTCCGCAGTACCCTCCAATCTGACAAATTGCGGTCCTTGGTGCATGTGAATCACTCTTGATTACATTGATCCGGATCAAACCAGACAAGACATCCATTTCTATTTGGAAAGGTCATTAGATGGCAGTAGCAACACCTGGGCTGTGCAAGAATCTTGGATGGCCCACCCTGAAGATGTGGACCACATAAGCAAACCGTGCTGATGGCCTTTTGTCTTTGCTGCAACTGCTGTCCGTTATATTCGCTCACGGGTACCACAAGTGCACCCACAGAAGTCTGTTGACTTCCTCTTAGGAGGAGCTTGTCTCACTGATATCCATAGTCTTTACTACACTGTTGTTGAGGAAGCCATAAAGATTCCTGATCCAGAGGACCTCTGTGAGCAAGATTACTATAAGCAATGTCAGAAGGATTCTCAGAACAATTGTTCTCCTCCTGAAAACCTCAGTCACCACAATCTTTGGCTAAACTTTTGGGAATGGATGTGGGTGACCTCCGAAGAACACTGCACCCTCTCAGTGCTGTCATATACATCCCCTCTTCTGGAGGCACAATAAAGATATACCATTTGTCCTTTCAGGGAGTTTATCACATCCACCATTCAGAACAGGCGCCATGAATCTTCTTTGTGGAACGAAAAACCCAGCAAGGAGAAGTGGCTTCAGAGATTTGCAAATCATGGAAACTGAACTCAAGTTCAATATCTGTGATTTGCCACTTCCTACCTAAAAATGTAGACATGCCAAACATCAAGCAGTCCATTCAAGCAAATATTCCAGAGCACCTTCAGTATGCATGCCAGTTTTGGGCAGACCATATGACTGCTCATCCCCTATAATCATAAACATGGACAAGCCACAGAAAGATTCCTTCTGACAAATTTCTTTTTTGGCTGGAAACACTGAGCTTGTTGGGAATAGTGGGGTCTGCATACCAAACACTCTCAAAATTTATTTCATGGGCTCCGGGGGTAAGAAAAATTACTCTGGGTCATTTGAAATGTCAGAACTGATGATAAAGGTTTCAGCAATCATCAAGTGTTCAGTTTGCCCAAGATGGAAAAAGATTCATAGCATTTTTTTCAGAGGCAGTCAAGCAAAGTGCTCCCCATATCTACCTATCAGCATTGGCCTTGGCACCAACACAATCTACAATTGCTCAAAGATTTCGGCCACAATTTCAGTGTTTACCATTGGTTGAAAAAGGACAATTGGTGGAATGGCCTGCCAGTATGGGAGCTCTGGACCACAGCAGGGGTGCCAATTGTGTTGCATTTTCACCTGATGGCAAGCAGATTTTGTCTGGTTCCACCAACAGGACAGTGTGCCGGTGGGATGCTGAGAGTCTAGAGGCCATTGGTCAGCCATTGGCTGGCCACACTGACTCAGTCATCTCTGTAGCATTCTCACCTGATGGCAAGTGGATTGTGTCTGGCTCTGCTGACAGTACCGTGTGGCTTTGGGATGCTGAGACTGGGAAGGCCATTGGTCAGCCATTTGCAGGCCACACTGACTGGGTCAGATCTGTGGCATTCTCACCTGATGGCAAGCAGATTGTCTCTGGCTCCAAGACACCACTGTGCGGCTTTGGGATGCTGAGACTGGGGAAGCTGTTGGTCAGCCATTTGCAGGCCATACTGACTCAGTCATCTCTGTGGCATTCTCACCTGATGGCAAGTGGATTGTGTCTGGTTCCGACAGTACTGTGAAGCTTTGGGATGCTGAGACTAGGGAGGCCATTGGTCAGCCATTTGCAGGTAACACTGACTCAGTCAGATCTGTAGCATTCTCTCCTGATGGCAAGCAGATTGTGTCTGGCTCTGCTGATAGCACTGTGCAGCTTTGGGATGCCGAGACTGGAGAGGCCATTGGTCAACCATTTGCAGGGCACACTGACTGGATCAACTCTGTGGCATTCTCACCTGATGGCAAGCAAATTGTGTCTGGCTCTGATGACAGTACTGTGCGGCTTTGGGATGCTGAGACTGGGGAGGCCATTGGTCAGCCTTTTGCTGGCCACACTAACTCGGTCCTCTCTGTGGCATTCTCACCTGATGGCAAGCAGATTGTCTCTGGCTCCAAAGACAGGACCGTGCAGCTTTGGGATGCCAAGCCTGGGGAGGCTGTTGCTCAACCATTTTCAGGCCACACTGACTCGGTTATCTCTGTGGCATTCTCACCTGATGGCAAGCAGATTGTGTCCTGCTCCAAAGACAGCACTGTGCAGCTTTGGGATGCCAAGACTGGGGCAGCCATTGGTCAGCCATTTATAGGCCACACTGACTCAGTCATTGCTATAGCATTCTCACCCGATGGCAAGCAGATTGTGTCTGGCTCTGCTGATAGCACTGTGTGGCTTTGGGATGCTGAGACTGGGGAGGCTGTTGGTCAGCCATTCACAGGCCATACTGGCTGGATCATCTCTGTGGCATTCTCACCTGATGGCACACAGATTGTGTCTGGCTCTGCTGACAGCACTGTGCAGCTTTGGGATGCCGAGACTGGGAAGGCTGTTCGTCAGCCATTTGCAGGCCACACTGGCTGGGTCAACTCTGTGGCATTCTCACCTGATGGCAAGCAGATTGTGTCTGGCTCTGACGACGGTACTGTGTGGCTTTGGGATCCCAAGACTGGAGAGGCTATTGGTCAACCATTTGCAGGCACACTGACTGGGTCAACTCTGTGGCATTCTCACCTGATGGCAAGCAAATTGTGTCCGGCTCTAAAGACAGTGCTGTGCGGCTTTGGGATTCTGAGACTGGGAAGGCCATTGGTCAGCCATTTAAGGGCCATGAAGACTCGGTCAGATCTGTGGCATTCTCACCTGCTAGCAAGCGGATTGTGTCTGGCTCTGATGACAGCACCGTGCGGCTTTGGGATGCTGAGACTGGGGAGGCCATTGGTCAGCCATTTGTAGGCCACACTGGCTCAGTCATCTCTGTGGAATTCTCACCTGATGGCAAACATATTGCATCTGGCTCTGATGACAGCACTGTGCGGCTTTGGGATGCCAGGACGGGGGAGGCCATTGGTCAGCCATTTGAAGGCCACACTGACTCAGTCAGATCCATGACATTCTCACTTGATGGCACACACATTGCATCTGGCTCCGATGATGTCACTTTGAGCCTTTGTTCAGCAAATGTAAGTTCTAGCTCCAATCCACCAGTACCCTAGTTCATATCAATCATCTCTGCAGACAATGCAACCCTGGTCCCATGATTACGGCTGGATCTGTTCTGGGTCTTCAAATCTACTTGTATGGATTCCTGCTCAAAATAGGATTGGATTGTGGACCCCATCCACCAAACTAGTTATTGGTACACAACAGACCAAGATTCAGTTTCACAACTGTGGCCATGGAGAGGAGTGGAAAAACTGTTACATATATCAGTAGGGCATGGCATAATACTCATAATACTGAGAATTATTATTATTATTCCTGTGTGTGATGTGTGACTCACTATCTGACTCTAGACAATTTTTCAAGGATTTACCAGGAGAGATTGGAGTAGTTATGAATGGTGGTGACTGCTACAAGTAACATATTACTGTAAGGGCAACCTTAAGCTCGGCGCAGGGCACAGAAACTAGCGGGGGAATCTGAAGTATAAATATAGGTACTAGAATACAGGAGCGGGAATGCTACGCACCTAGCGGGGAATCCGAAGAGAAGAAAGGATGAGGATTCCCACTCTAGGCGAAACCTTATATACTAATTGGTAACTACCCAGTAGCATGTGTCCGGAGGTATCTACAGTGATCGTGGGCCTGATCACATAGCACATGCCAGAGAGAGCGGACAGATGTCCTGGATAGTTGGACGGTTGGATGGATGGGCACAGGAGTATCCAGAGCACCGGGTGGAAAACCGTCTGAAGTCTCTGGAGCCGGTCCGGATGGAAAACCGTCCAAAGTGTCCAGAGTGGGGGTTCCCCTGACATCCCCCCCCCCCTTGGAATATGGTGTCCCAGCATATGAAGCGGATGGACCTGTCGCGCCTCCAGAAGGACAGCGAATCGAAGGCGGCCGAGGCGATCCGGCGAGGAGTGTTGGGGTAGCAGCGGTAGTAGGCATCAATGGCGTCCTTGGCAAAGACATCGGAGTCCTTTACCCACTTGTTGTGTTCCGGGCTGTACCCCTTCCATCGTACCATGTACCAGAGGCTGCCATAGCGGACCTGTGCTTCAAGGATCTCGGTGACCTCCCCCTCTCGTCTCGGTCTGTCTGGAGGACAGGCAGAGGCTCGTCGTTCCGAGGGCGTTCGGGGAATGGGTCCGGCTTCACAAGCTCGAGCTTCACAACCAGAAAGACCGGGTGGAGCTGAGAGTAATGCAGCAGGAGCTTGAGCTTGTATACACTGTTGCCGGCAACCTTCACGACCTTGAAGGGTCCAAGCCGCTGTCCGAGAACTTGGGCGATGGACACGCTGTTTTGATATCGGACGCATCCACCCAGACTCGGTCGCCTACCTTGATCTCCGCACGGGTACGTGTCAGCGATTGTAGTACAGCTTGAACTCGTCCTTGGCTTTGACGAGGGTGGCTTTTGGCTTCGGACACTCCAGCGGCGATCTGGTGGCAGAACTTGTTGACAGACTCGTCAGTGGAGCGCATACCATTGGGCTCGAAACCCATCCGAGGGAGGCAGCCAGTGTCCGTCATGAACGGCACCTGCTGCGTCGAGGAGTGGACGTGGTTGTTGTAGGCGAACTCGGCTGCCGGCAGGAGCTCATCCCAGTCGTCCTGTTTGTAGCTCGTGAAGATACGGACAAACTGTTTGAGCTCCTGGTTGACGCGCTCAGTCTGGCCGTCGGTCTGCGGATGGTAAGCGGTGGAGGTAGCGGGTTCAATACCAATAAGGTGCTACAGTTTGTGGGTGAACTCGGCAATGAACTGTGGACCACAGTCAGAAATGTACTTCCAGGGGGTTCTGTGGTGCCTCCAACGTTTGGTAGTACAACCGGGCAGCTCCAACAGCACCGAGGCCAGTGTGGCACTTGTTGAAGTGGTCCTGCTTACCGAGGACGTCAACACGACTATGACCGCGTCGAACCCATGTGCTTCTGGAAGCTCAACGATGAAGTCCACCAGGACAGTGTCCCAGTGTTCGGGCAGAATCTCGGTCGGATGAAGCTCACCATAGGGAAGTCGCCGAAGTGCCTTCGTCTGGTTGCACGTGTCGCAGGTTCCGACATACTGGCCGACGTGTTGGGACAACTGGGGCCACCAGTAGTTCTGGGAGATGAGCTCCAATGTCTTGAAGCAGCCGGCGTGTTCGGCGACCCACGTGTCGTGGTGCTGCTCCATAATCCGGCGGCAGAGGTCCTTATTCCGTGGCATGACAATCTTACCATGAAACAGGAGGAGTCCGTCCAAGATTTGCCATTCGGCCAAGCGGGAGAAGGGGCCTTCCGGTTCTTGAGGAGCTCCCGGGCGAACGAGTGCAATGGGGTCCTTGAGTTCTGGCTTGGTCGCAAATGCCTTCCGGACGTCGCGCAGGAGAGGAACCTCGGGTCTTCGACACCACAATTCCCTCCATCGCGCGGATCTGGAAAAGCTCTGGCCAAAGAAGCGTAATGTCCGAGTTCTCGGATCCGGCTCTGTGGTTCGGGCAACGGGAGTGCGTCCGGACGACCCATGAGACGGCCCGGCTGGTGGAACAGGTGAAGTTGAACCGAGACAGGTACAGGACCACCTGACCTGCCACCGGTTCAAGTTCTGTGACTTCTGGAAGTACTCCAAGTTCTTGTGGTCTGTCCAGATCTCGACCGGGTGCTGCACGCCCTTGAGGAAGTGCCGCCACTTCTCCAGGGCTTGGACAATCACAAGCATCTCCTTGTCGTAGATCATGTAGTTTCATTGGATGTCGTTCAAGCTCTTGGAGTAGAAGGCGATGGGGCGCCACTTTCCATCAGTGCCCTGCTGCGACCAAGACAGCTCCGGTTTCCCGGTCAGAACTGTCCACCTCCAGCCGGTACGGCTGAGATTCGTCCGGGAGGACCAGGACAGGCTCCGCAGTCACTGTGTTCTTGAGGGCTTGGAATGCGGCGGTCGAGGCAGTGGTCCAGGTCCAGGCCACACCCTTCTTTGTCAGGTCGAAAAGCGGCTGGGCGATGTCTGAGAACACCCGGATGAACCTCCTAGAAGTTTGTGAAGCTGAGGAACTGCTGCACATCCTTCTTGTTCTTGGGCTCGGGCCAAGTGGCGACGCCGGCAACCTTGACGGGGTCCATCTTGACATGGTTGTGCGAGATGATGATGCTGAGGTACTTGATCGTCGACTTCTTGAACTCGCATTTCTCTGGGTGGAGAAAGAGGCGATGTTCTCGGAGCCACCAGAGCATCTCCCAGACGATTTTGTGGTGATGGGCGAGGTCAGAATGCACGATGAGGATGTCATCCAGGTAGACCATGATGTCTCCGGACAGAATGAGGTCCTGGAAGATGTCGTTCATCATTGTCGGAATGTGACTGGGGAGTTGGTAAGGCCGAAAACATCACCAGCAGCTCCAAGAGCCCCCGGTTTGTACGGAACACTGCCTTCCATTTGTCACCTTCCCGGATCCAGACGTTGTTGAAACCCCACCAGACGTCAAGTTTCGTGAAGAATTGGGCTCCCTTCAACGGTTAATAAGATCGTTGATCAAAGGGCAGGTACTGATTTTTCACAGTCATCGTGTTGAGCGCCCGGTAGTCCTGGATGAACCGGAGGGCACTGTCCTTCTTCTTAACGAAGAAGACCGGCGACACCATCAGAGACTTGGACAGATGGATACGGCCGGTACTCAATCCCTCCACATGAAGGCATCGAGCTCCTTCTGTTCGAGCGGGGAGATTGGGTAGACCTTGCAATTGGCTGGCTTTGCATCCGGGACGAGTTTGATGACGTGATCCCACACTGTCTTTCCGGCAGAGAGTCGAGAGACTCCCTATTGAAGACGTCTGAGAAGTCCATGGCCCAGGGTGGAACCTCGGTTCTGGCTGGCGTGGAATTCTCCGCGTGAGCCTCCGTGAGAAGGTGCTTCTGGCATGTATCTCTTTCACCAGAGTGAACTGGTGTAAGAATACGGTTGCCTTCCTCGAGCTTGTTTTCGTCGTCGGCGTCCAAGTCTGGGCATAGGTCCAGAAGGTGTTGTCGTCGGCCAGAGCGTACCCGCCGTCTCCATGCCACTCCTCCAAGTCGACAGCACAGATGGATGGGGTCGGACCTTCACACAGCTGCCGGAGGATTGAGGCGGCGAGCTTGTCGTTCCTCTGGATGGCCCACATCGTCCCGGAAGGTGCAGCATCCGGTCAGGCAGTGTGTCATGTGAACCTCCTTGGTTTCCCAGTTGATCTCCGGGTTGTGTTTCTGGAGCCAGGAGTAACCGAGGATGATGTGCTGCTTCCCAAGCCGGGTTACGGCGAGCTGGATGCGCTCAGCATGCCCCTTGTAGTTGAACACCATGTCAACTACGCTGGTGATGCCGCCCACTTGGTTCGGGCTGCCGTCCATGTTGAGAACTGGGATGGGCTGCGAGAGGCGCCAGACCAGAAGGTTCCAAGAGATGACGTACTCGGAATCGATGAAGTCTCCGGTCGCTCCACAGTCGACCAGAGCCTTCACTGACATCTGCGCGGCGGTCTCGACAGACTCCAAGTCTAACGGGATGTGCAGGGAGTTTCGGCCTTCAACAGAGTCGATGACGTACTGCCGGGGAATTCGCCGTTCCCACTTCGGGCAGTGAACGCGCTGAGCGAGCCTGTCCTCGTTCCTGGCTTGGGACAGGAGCCTCCATCACTGACCTTGTTCCCGGCTCAGGGACAGTGGGCTTCCGTCTCCAGGACAGAAGGAAGAGTCTCGGTCACTCGGACGGAGACTGGGATGGGGGGTGCGCCTCTCGCTACTACCTCAGACTCAAATGTATTGGCATTATCTGAGTACAGGAGGGCGTAGCGATTAGGGGACGCGACCGAGGGTGCACCGCTCACTTGGCCAGGGGATGAAAACCCACTGGGTCCACATCCTTGTCGGCTGACTCGGCCGGAAGCGAGGCAGTGGTGGCGAGACAAGCGAACAGCTCGTCGAGGAGGTTGTCCCCGAGTTGACAAATGACCTTGTCAAGAACGTCCGTGTGCCGGACATCAGATGTAACGGGGCATTCCCAGGTGAGGTGTCTGGCTGCACCGCACCGGAAGCAGGTGCGTGGGAACATGTGTGTCCGGGTCCGGTCAACATCCATCAGAACGACTGCTGGGAGCGCGGGCACTGGGAGCAGGGCGAATAAGACTGAAGCGCGCTGAAACGGTGCACTTGAATAGCTTAGATTCGGGCTTGCACAAAACAACCACAAAACCACCACTACAACAATCTATTCCTCCAAAGATGTAAGTGCTTCTCTTTGTGAGTTCGGGTCCAGGCCGTAGTATGCGACCAACAGGTTTGGAACAAACCAATTTGATTGCTAGACTTCAACAAAGCCGTTCAACAACATGCTAGCACTACGCAGCTGCCAACAAAAATACCGCTAGCACCTGGGGTGGTCTAGGGTTTATGGGTCGGATACAAGGTGACTGGATTGCTAGATCGAGGGCACCAGGGCAGAGTATGTAGGTTTGTGAAAATCCTCGCAATGGGGTACCCAAAGACTATTGAGGCTGACAACAAGGGACTTCAATCCTCAAGTGACAAGGCAGTCCTTAAGCTGCTGACCTATTCCTTAACCAAGAACAGGAACGTTTCCACTTTGTATTGGCAATAGACACTATAAGCGTCCAGCTAGCGACCCAACACACTACGACAGCGCTTCCGTCAATATTGGGGTGAAGGCGAAGTAACTGACAAGTTACAGTCATCTAGAGGTGAGGGCACCTAGTCCATCTTCTACTTGATAGGGCTCAAGTCAACACACAACCACCTAGCAGGCGATCCAACACACTACGACAGCGCTTCCGTCAATATCGGGGTGAAGGCAAAGCTGCTAGCGCAACTGCTAGCTGGGTCTCAAAGAGAACACCCTAGTTCATCTTTCTCTTGGTAGGGCTCGAGTCAACACACAACCACCTAACAGGTGATCCAACACACTACGACAGTGCTTCCATCAATATTGGGTGAAGGCAAAGCTGCTAGCACAACTGCTAGCTGGGTCCCAAAGAGAACACCCTTGGATTTTATATGTGAAGGCTCCTCAAACCAACAACAGCAACCTCAACTAAGAACTCGCCGTGTCCAGAGTCAACAGCATTGATTCCAATAAAGACTACTACTTGTGAAGTGTGTTACAATCTCCACTAGCAACCTGAGACCACCTCCACTAGCTTTGTACTAAACTGGGGTGTAATCTCTATCAGAGACCACCTGCACCAGCTTCGTACTCAACCAGGGAGCGCTAATCTGAAGTGCTAGTCCGCTCTTGCTCCCTTTTATACTACTGAGGTCCAAGTTACATGTGATAAACAGGCTGAATAATGAGATGAGTAAGAATGAGGTGATTGATGATGAACAGCCAATGAAACAGCTGTCATTTGGTTTTGTGATGGGTCTAGGCCAAGCAGATCAGCCGCTCTGATCTGCTAGCACCCGAATCCGCCATCTGGAGTCATCTAGCACAGGTCAGAACACCAGCTAGCAGCCCGTTTAACCGTCACTGCTTCAGTGGTGACCCATACATCCGCACCAATAGACAGGTTGTGCAAAGCTGCACAGAGCCCATGCGGCTTTTGTGCATTGTGCAAAGCCGTGTGCGGCTCTGTGCAGCTTTTGTTTCCCATCCATTATGTACACAAGCCTTACATATAGTGCCTTGAATGCCATCAGTGTTGATTCTCGGATCAGGCAGCAGAAAGACAGTGGAGCTAAGTGGAGTAAATGGCCATTTCGGCAGTGTCACTGCCATAGCCGCACAGGAGCTGTGCCGGAAGCCGAATAATGACGTGAAAAATGACGCACATTACGTTGGGTAAGTGGTTCAATGTACTGTATACCACCCAATTGACCCGTATCTCTCCAAAATGAACCTAGTTTCCCTCACGAATCTGTTGGTTTTCTGTGCGGCTTTGCACAATGCACAAAAGCCGCATGCGGCTCTGTGCGGCTTTGCACAACCTGTCTAATAGCCTGCTAGCTTTTCCCCTACTGTTTCTTTGTCTTGTTTGTGACTAGCAACCACATTGCGACAGTCACGTGCTAGCACCTTCCTATCCTGGTCCCATTGTCTCTGTTTGTGACTCGCAACCGCATCACAACAATCACGTGCTCACATCTGTCTATCCAGGTCCCAGGCCGATCACTAGTCGGGTACTGCACACTAGCACCTATGTTCCAAGTGCTGCTAGCGCCTAGGTAGTTTCCCCTAGACTTCTGACTCACTGTTCATACCGTTTGCTAGCACTCTCATAGTTTGTCCTTCCTGTAGCTCGATTCCTAGGTGCTAGCACCTTGACTGTTTATGCTTATGGTTATTTCCCCATGGTTTGTGCCTCCAGAACTTGCCAGTGTGTCACCCTAGAAGTGTCTGGTGCTATAACTGGCAGCTTGGGCTCACTCCAGTTCTCCTTTATATCACCTAGCCAGAGTCCTGAGTGCTAGTAATAACACATCAGAAGTGCTAGCGCTTTTCCGTTTATAAATACTGGTCCTAGGAAATTGCAAAATAGCACTAGATGCTGCGCGCTTGTGTTACGGTGTTTCAGTGCATGGAGCCAGAGCCGGGAATACACCTGCTGCACGCGGCCGAGGTAAAGCAGCAGAAGCTGGGCCAGAGGGTTTCTAGACTGGGCTCAGCTGAACACTTCATACTGTCAGAAGGCGCGTACGCGCCACCCGTCATAGTCGGTGAGGTCAGGGGCAGTTCTGGATGTCATAATTGCGATGTTGATCTGCGGGTTGAGGCCGGAGCGATACTTGGTGACCCGGACAAGAGTGTCCGAGTAACTGGCCGTTACGGCCTGTCCTCAAAGTCGTCCGTGTACCGGTAGATGTCGCGGGAGCCTGGAAGTCGAGTGGGACTCAAGCTTGGTGAGGGCCTGGTCCTGCTCATTCTCCTCTACGAACCGGAAGCAGAACTCAGCCTCGAATTGGGCCCAGGTGGGGAATGGGAACAGTACGGCCAACGAGCGCCCAGGGCTGTTCCACCATTGGGCAGCCGCGTCCTTCGACATGAAGGACATGGCAAACAGGACGAGTTTTTCCTGTGAGACGAACCTGTCCGCCATGAAAGCTTCCGGAACCAGCCAGTAGTAGGTGAGGACGGAGTAAAGGAACATCCGTCCTTGTGTCCAGTCGCCGTCGAAAACGACTGGAGGGTTTGGCCGAAGGACCATTTTTTGGAGCTGGTGGGGGGCCGAGAAATCTGGACCCGGCGCTGGAGCCAGAGCGGCAGGGGCGGGGGCGGCGGCGGATTTTGGGTGCTCAGCATAGCTGGCGGAGCGCGTCTTGGATGGCATCGAGAGAGCCTTCGACCGCAGCAAGCCAGTCCATGGCTCCGGAAGCTGGATCCAGAGCGTGAACACTCAGGATCTCGGGTTGCACGGAGTGAGGGGCAGGTGGCTGGTCCATCGGATGAGGAGGGGTCGAGATTTGAAGTGGGGAGGATGGAGCACTGGAGTAGTGGTCCGAATCCGTACCTGCACCAAACTTTCCCAATCTTGACCAGTTGATCCCTTAGATCCTTTCTTCCGCTGTAAGGGCAACCTTGAGCTCGGCACGGGGTGCGGAAACTAGCGGGGGAATCTGAAGTATAAATATAGGTACTAGAATACAGGAGCAGGAATACTACACACTAGCGGGGGAATCCAAGAGAAGAAAGGATGAGGATTCCCATGCTAGGCAAAACCTTATATACTAATTGGCAACTACCCAGTAGCACGTGTCCGGAGGTATCTACAGTGATCACGGGCCTGATCGCATAGCACGTGCCAGAGGAGCGGACAGATGTCCTGGATGGTTGGACGGTCGATGGATGGGCGCAGGAGTATCCGGAGCACCGGGCAAAAACCGTCTGAAGTGTCTGGAGCCAGTCCGGATGGAAAACCGTCCAGAGCGTCCAGAGCGGGGGGTTCCCCTGACAATTACAAGATCTAGTATTCAGATGGCTAGAGGTTTATTGGAGCAATTCAAAACAAATTGTGGGGGAATTTTCAGACTGAAAAAGTTGGTGAAGTTGGAAACAAAAGTTGGTGAAATTGTAAATCCGGAAATAAAAGTAGGGGAAAACATGAGAGATCCCCACCTTATTTTGAGCATCAAGTGAGCAAAGTTGTGGGGAAAGTTGTAAATTTACAATAAAAGTTGGTGAAGTGTGAAAAAGGTGGGGAATAATAAAAGTGCATTTGGAACGGCATACACAACCAGAAGCCTAGACACCGTGTCAATGCAGGTATGTACGGCCATTCCATTCAAATTTATCTTTGTGTGTACTGATGTGATCCTTAGATATCTATTGGCCTTGTTCTCAGCGAGCCAGGACACTGTACTCTGTACTGACAAAAGTGACCGTTGATTTGCTTACTACAGCAGAAACTCGTGCAATATTCTGGGTCTGACCACCTATAAATGTTTATCTGGATATATTCTCACCCTTCATATCAAATTTGGCATCAAAAATCATGTATATACACTGGTTGGGAGATTCAAATTTTTCAGCACAATTTACGGTGAAAATGTCGTTTGTTTTTCAGACATTTTCACTGAAAAAATGGTGAAATTTTCAAAGCTTTTTCGCCGCTTTTCCGGTTTGAGGTGAAAAAACTTGAAAGAAAGTTGAAAAGGGGTGAAAAAGGTTTCAAAATTGCACACCATTTTTTTCAGTGAAAGATGTCTGAAAAAACAATCGACATTTTTCACTGTAAATTGTGCTGAAAATTTGAATCTCCCAACAGTGATACCTTCGTGGATTGATTGTTTTGAGTCCACTTGATTTTGCTACATGTGTCTAAAATTGAGGTGTATAGCTCAGTCTGTGGGCATAGATAGAGCTTTCTGTTGTCGGTGCTATTACTGAAGATATGTTGAACATGGCCCATGACTTGGAACTCGAGGAAAGTGAATGGATATCCTATACAAGGCATTTTCTGCAGCGAGTCCTCCCACATGGATTGTGCACAAGCTGCTCTCCAGTTCAGCTGACAAAATTGAACCTTGACAGCTCAACTTTGCTTGAAAGATGACTGGAGCACTGCTCAGTCATTATTTCATCCATCCATGGTGCTCTACATGGTGATTTACCATCAAAATCGCTCATTCAACAATTGATCTTCAAATCCTGCAGACAATGCTCAACACATTTGTGGCAAGAATCTGTTAGATAAGAGGAACTTGACTGTTACAAAATCCACCAAAAACGTCTGTTTATTTATTCCAGGATACCCCAATTTGAATTCAAGCTCCAATTATTTTTTATGTGAAGTTTCTTTCAACTGTTGGATAAAATGTCATAATTTAAACATGGGTTTGATCTTTTCTGGTCTCTGGGGAGCAATACTGGGGTTAATTCTCCCAAAACAAGTCGTGTAGTCTTCAGCTAATATCTGTAGGTATCTGGGTGGTAAGAGGTGGTTGGAATTGAATCACGGGTTATGACGCAGCGCGCCAAGTAACGGTCACTTTTGTCAGTACCGTAAAAGCTTACGAGGACTGAGGAGATCTGAACCTGGTACAGCTACGGGTGCGATGTGTGAGTGGGTAACATTGTTGAAGGTGCCCCCAATACCTTTACAAGACTGAAACCCGATGTACAAACATTAGGAAAGCCCTTGGGTGGGACAGAGGGTGGTTTGGTAATGTTTTTTTTTTGCTCGTCGAGATGCCCGAAATTCCCGCCGGTTTAAACGCGTTCGAACGCGAACTGAACCTGAACCTACGTTCGGGTTCGAGGTTCAGGGGCTGCCTGAACTGAATGCGGAGTTCGGTTCAATGTTCAGAGCAAGAAGCCTTGAACCTGAACCGAACCGAACCTTGACATCACTAGCTCCAGCCTGGCGGTGACCCGAAGTGATTAATAACTTTGAACGCAACACCCGTGGTTTCCTGGTATTAGTCACTACCGTTACTTATCCGGAATAAGTAACGGTAACTAGTTATCCGATACTAGCTAGGAACAGCTGCATAGCCACTATGCCGGGTACAGCTAAATAGAAATTAAACTCGGTTCAGTTCAGCTCAGCTCAGTCCATCCCCCTGTCATGCGACTCATGGCATGAATAGTGTGTGTGCACTGAACGCAAGACTGAACGCCCGATTTCTTGATTATTTGTACATGGAGAAATGCGGGGCCGAATCAACGGAACCAACCCGGACGACCGCAATGACAATGATTTTGATATCTCCTCCTAAGCCCGCCACACGATCGGTTATTCTATTCTTATATACCTTATGGCGTTTCGCAGCCTGCCTGCGTTCTCGAGATCTTTTCCCCTACCCGACTCGGACGACGGAATCCTCTTGCTGTACTTGCATGGGTAAATATGACACAGATGTCGGTATGTGCCAAACCCCTTGCATGCTTTCTCAACCAATCAATGCGCAGGCCCTATCCTCCTTGTATCTTTCGTATGTCCTCTTTCAATCTTCCGTGTCGTTGGACCGACCTTATTTTCATCAAAGTGAACACATATCTATATGGTGCGCCCAAAGTCATGCGAAGCTTCGTGTTTGGTACTGAATCGCCAACTGCATTGACTTGAAGGCCTCGTCACGAATCAATATATGAATTATGTGAACCACAGTGAGTTGACTCTCCGGTTTCCCTACTACGACGCTGGCCGTGACGTATATCCAGGATTCAACGACCCGCGTGGATCAGGTGCGCTCTGGTCTTTGAACAATGTGCGAAACTAATCCTCAATCCACTGGCAGGGCGTTGTGATCATACTCTTCGTTTTGGACACGACGCATAGCGCTGCGTACATCTTTCCCTTTTCAGCTTTCCAACTTCTTGAACCATTTGGGCAGAGGCATCTATGCAGCATGGGACTTGTGGTATGTTTTTCGAATGGGATCCGACAGTTCTGAATACACATACAGTGTCACGAACTTCAACAACCAAATATTCTCGGCAGTGAGCCTCTCTGTTGGTGTGCGTTCCAGTGGGCCATTGCTTGATTTACCAGCGGTGGACTGGACGGTGCCTTTCACAACCATTGCTATGGCCACCTCTGGCGTAGTTACTCAAGCATTTCTCATCCATAGGTAAGTGATATTCGTGCTCCCAATTTTTGTCCCGAATTTTACGCTGATTCATCTCAAGGGTGTTCAAGCTTACCAAAAACAAATGGCTTGTCGTCTTCCTGGCCACATGAGCATCGGAGGCTACGTAATGCGCATGGATTGGCGCTGTAAAGGTGGCAATATGAAGAGTAGCCAGCTCTGTTCGTAGGGTTTGCTCGTCTCGTCTGACTCGAAGCTTGCACCAGGGTTGGAAAGTTGAGCCAAATACTCCCCCTGGTTATCGGTAACCGACCCTTCCTTTTCGATTCCGTTTTGAGTTGACGCCTGCGTCCCTCAGCTGTCTGGCTCTTTTGTGTATTGTTGATTTGCTCATAACGGGTGGGCCATCTTCACATCGGTTGGATGCACGGTCCTTGACGAATACCCACGACAGCCATCCCATCTTTCGTTCTTGTGCACTCCAAAACAGGCTTCCGCCACACCGATACAAATCAACCGATTAA
>JARKIC010003024.1:0-37062 GCA_029378375.1 Mycena olivaceomarginata
CGCGGTAGTCGCGTCACGGCCGGCGTATTTTAGAATTATCTTGGAGCCGCCGGGGTGTTCTGGTCATCGATTACTGGGAGTCCCACAGGTACGGCGGGTCCTCACCTTGGAGAAAGTCGGTAACATCCTGAGAAACGGGTTACAATGTGGGGTACGAGATGGAGGAACGTAGGCACATAGACATGGTCTTTGATGATGACCCAGCAATCAGTAGGCTGTTGTGGAGGGCGACTTGGTCGAGAGACCACATTGTTAACGCGTGAAGTAGGTGAAGCTGGGGAAGGACAAGCGACTGGCGGCTATATATTTCTCACCTAGGGGAAGTACGGCATCCGGACCGTGTCCGTTGCACCGGTCCAGTTGCAAGAGCGCAATTGCCGCTCCTTGGCTTGTATCTTATAACGTGGTTTGGTGATCCAGGTTCTAGATCGGTCCAGTTGCAAGAGCGCAATTGCCGCTCCTTGGCTTGTATCTTATACCGCGGTTTGGTGATCCAGGTTCTAGATTTATCAGTGAAGACCGGGAAAATAAATTGAGATACACTGTAGATCACGACTAGCCTGGAGGAGTGAAAATTTTATCAGAGAGTCAAGACAAGGTTTACTCATTAAGGTCTGATGAACGAGTGCGGCTGGCTGAGCCTGAGGTGTTGGACAGCGAGGAGAGTACTTCAGAAGATAGGGGCTGCTTTGCGCGCGATCGGAGCTTAAGCTTGCACGCGTATCGTATTGATGGAATCACGTGGATCCTTAATTGTCCAACTTCGACTCGAACCTTGAAGTCAACAACACCATGGCGCCCCTTCCTTCGCGCAAAGAGTTGGAAGCTCTGAAACGGCCAGAGCTGCAGGCCCTCTGCAAGGTAGTTCGCAGTATATTTCATCGTCTTCCTCTTATCTTTCTTAAATTCTAGGACTACGGGGTGAAAGCAAATCTCAAGACTGATGCCCTCATTGAGCTCTTGCTCGATACCAAGTTCGTTGTACCGGCGGAGCCTCAATTCCCGCTCAATATTCTTGCAGGAAAACAAACACGCGGGGAGCGTCAGCACCTGCAACTCGCCGCAGCGTTTCCACGCGGCAGCCTAGTCGATCAGCACCCCGTATTAGCTCGGTCATTATCCACGACACCGACGATGAAGAGGAAGAGGAAAATGACCAGAAGGTCGACGAGGAGGAGACAGAGAACCAGCCGGAACCTGAGCCAATACCGTCGCGTACACGAAAGGCCAAAGACACTCAGACCCGCCTCGGTGTAGGTCGCCCCGTGGCTGCAGGCGGAAACGGACCACGTGCGGTCACAAAGTCTGTCAGTGTTGCGAAAGGAAAACGGGGAGAAATAGCAAGGCCGTCAAGCCTGTCGAAGAGACCATTCCAGAAGAGGGGCGTATCTATGCTTCCATCAAGCAGCTGTCTTGAACTGTGTTTCCCCAGTCGACGAGGAGCAACCATTGCAGGGTTAGTGGTTATGTATACTGTATCCGCCAGCACCTGACTTTGTTCATTTAGGACAAGCTGGGCCCTCCAATCTCGCCGTTGTTCCTCCTGCTGCCGCTCCAGCGGAGCAACCGACTCCGGAAATCTCGACCCTAGACGGATCGACATTGGCCTCCGCCATCGCTGACGCGGTAAATTTCCTATCCCCAACAATTTTGACCCGATATCTTATCCTTTTTTAGCTGCAGCCTGTCTATCAGCAAATAGAGTCGCTCAAATCTGAATTGGAACAACTTCCTCGTCTGAAATCTGAGCTCGTTCAGCTCAGGAAGCAGGCGGCTGACGTGGAGAGCCTAGAACAAAAGGTTGCTACTCTCGCCGCCCAAGTCGACATCCTCACGGCGCAGTCTGTGACGACAACCGCACTGGACGTGCAGCTCAAGGAAATAAAGGACACGATTGCCACGAATAGCTGGCGCTCAGTGCCGAATCCGTCGACCCCACGTTTCTGAGTCCCGCGCCGCGACCGAGGTAAGGGTGCGATTTCCACCGTACATTACACCCCGTTAACCCTCCCATCCAGTATCGACGAAAACGCCAACGCTAGCTCGTCCAACTCCAAGACGATTAGCCCGATCAAGAACCACGAGCTGCCGAACCCTCCCATTGCACCTAGTCTTCTCGGGAAGCGCAACCGAGAGTCGTCATCAAGTAATCTAACCGGCATTATCGACGAGGGCCAAGAGGGAGATTTGAGCGAAGAGGAACTTGCAAAGAGAGTGGTGCGGCCCACCAAAAAGCGGCCTCGATTACAGGAAGAACCGGCAGAGATTGAGCAAGAGGCGGACGCGCCGAGTGCGCCACGAGTCCCGAGCTTTACCGTCTTCAGTGGGGAAGAGGAAGAACCGTATATTGACCCTCCGCCGCCTACCGAGGGCTTACCCGAGTTCTATGCCTCCTCGAGCGGCTCGGGCTCGCATCAGGGCGTTACAACGACGACGACGAGCACGCAGAACGCATCCGAGAACCAGCACCCCTTCACCTTTGCGTTCCTTCCTATCTCCTCCACGCCCGCAGGCGCCTCCGCCTTTGAGCTGCCCAGCTTCCCGTACCCCGAGCCCCCGCAATCGCCCACGCCGGCCGGTCCGTCGCACAGCGGGCCAGCGCGCAACCACGGCGAGCGCACTGACATTTTCGGGTCGTTTGGGCTGCCGCCGCCCGGGCGGCCACGCTCGCGCGTCACCAGTACTTCCGCGGGTTCTGCCGTATCGCGCGACGGAAACGCCATCGGCTCGTTTGTAGACCCCGCTGCGCTGACGCGTCGAGCGTCTCAGGAGGCGCGCGAGGATCCTGGGTTTGGGGCGTTCCTCCGGGACGGCGATGGAGATGCCCAGGCGCTGAAACGGACCATGTACGGTACGGAGCTTGACGGCGACACCCGTTTCGGGGATTTTGGCCTCGAGGGAGTTGCTAGCGGGTTCAACTGGGGTGGAGGGAGGTTCTGAACGCGAACGTTTTGTTCTCCCTCTTTTCTTTTTCTCTCCGTTTGTTTGTTGATCGACCCGCTGCAGCGAAGTGTGTATCCACAGAAGAGTATCATGACTTGTGTGTTAATATTAGTGTACTTGTGTCTTGTCTCGGTTGAAGATTTTTCATTCTTGTATCACCAACCTAAGGTCGCTGTACATGTATATGGTGCGTTCCATTCGATTCAAAAATCTCAGGGAGTGGGTGACTTCCCATAAGCATTAAAATATTGCTGGGGAATATCTGAGTGCTTTGCCGAGGCAGCTTGTCGGGACCCATCAATCGGGCACCCAAAAGCAGACACGATATAATGCGAATCTATTATAATCTGAAGGAGGGGTCCCTAACCCCCCTCTAGATTATCATTAAACGAATAAACCGTACGCGCGTTTTGGTGGTGGCAACTTTCCGCGCTTCTCCCGAGCTACCCAGTGGCCGATTGACTTCAAGAAAAATGAGAAGACTCCCATTTCCTGCCGGAGTTCATTCAGGCCCTTGTTCAAAGACGAACACAACCTTGATTTTTTAATTCTTTCTCATCGAAATTCGGCGCGTTGAATATTTCGCAATTTGATGGCATCACACCTTCAAGCAAGCTGAAGTATATTTTAATCCTTATGGGAAGTCACCCAGTTGCGGCACACGTTTCCATTTTGAATGCAGTGTGATCGACAGCAAACCTATCATTATTGTCTCTTGTTGAATTTGTTCTCATCGCGCAGTTCTATTGGCTCACTATTGTCTTGACCATTGTCACCCGCGGCCTGGGTTATCAGGCGGCATCTCTTGCATTCGCAGATATCCTCCTTCTCCGGCTTTCTACTTGTGTGGGTGCAAAACCTTGATGCTCAGCGCCCTAATCTAACTCAGCTTGACGACCCTTTGTGTGTCAGCGACCCTATAAACTCAGCTTGACGACCTCATCATGCATTGACAGTGCATGCATCTGGATCTGCCATAATGAACCAAGACAATGGGATTGATCTTGGCAGCATAAAGGCGCAACTCGTGCCTGCTGATTCAACTTTCCCTCTCTTCCCTCTCCTCCTTGGCGGTTTCTTTTCAGAGTTTTTGCGCTTGATTCGCTTCGTTGCACCCGTTCTCAGCTGCACCACATTCATTAGCACGCAAATTCTCACACTCTCATCCACCCACTACTCGCTAGCGATGTTCTCTTCTCTTTCCCTGGGCCTGGCTTTTTACTGCCCTTCGTCCTCTCCAAGACCTTTGATGTTCAAGTCGGCGGTGTAGCATCAAAATAAGCATACTCGTTCAACAACTCAAAATATTATTGCAGGACCTAACGGGACGCTTGAATTTTCCCCTCCTGCTTTGTCGGCCCGCCGTGGAGACACTGTGGTGTTCCATTTTAATCCGAAGAATGTATGCTCTCCTCTCTCTCGCGTTCTCTCTCTCAAGTGTTCTAACGCTCGTATAGCATAGCGTCTACCAGTCGTCGTGTCGATGCTCCTTGCAGTCGGAAAGAGGGCGGCTTCGCATCCCCTTTGTAATTTTTTTTCCTTTTCAATTGGGCACGTTTTAATGCCTGTTTAGCATGTTCGTCGCCGCCAACAGCTCTGTTGACACGGCCCCACATGGTCGGGTGACTGTCAATGATGTATGCCATCCAATCTGTCTTCAAGAGTGAAAGTAAAGCTAATCTATCAAATAGACCGACCCGGTCTGGGTGTACTGTGCCCAAGCTGCGAACACCCCCGCGAGCCCACTGTGGTCAGGGAATGGTAAGCCTCCTCGATCCGGTATAATGACACAACGCTAATGCGCCTTTGATGCATCTAGATGTAATTTTATCCTATAAAAAGACACAATCTCTTTCTAACTCTTCCCCTCAAGATTTTCCATCAACTGCCCAAGTGACGATTCCCCCAACTCGCTCGGTAACTTCAAGAAGAGGCCCTCGCCATCGGTGCCAGCCTTAGCGCTGCCGCCGCCGCGGCTTCCGCTACACCCAGTGGAGGACAAGATGGAGGATCCCCCCTACCAGTCACTGCCTGCTTAGGAGGTGTCACGATCCCTCCCGCCCCGTCTGCATCTGTGGTTACCGCTGCCATCACTGTATGTTCATCTATCAAACTTTTTTATTTCTTGTTCTCATCCACATACAGCTCGACGGAAGCTCGATCTGGACAACCGTGTACACGTCCTTTGTCAACTCCCCAGCAGCGACCCCTGTTGCAGCTGACGGCGCCGTCCACACCGTCGTCGTCGGACGCACCGGAAAGCTCTTCTTCACTCCGGATCACATCGTCGCTGCGCCCCGCGACCAGATCGTTTTCCAGTTCCAACAGAAGAACCAGTAAGCCTCCGGCGGTCTTGTCCTTTCTCGCAGATACTGACTCTTTCACTCAGCTCTGGTAGGACACAATAGGCCCCTTTTTTTCTCGAAAATTGCTGACATGCGCCCAGTCGTCCAGAGCTCCTTCGCGGACCCCTGCAGACCCCTCAACGCTCTCAATGCGACCGCGCCCCAAGGCTTCAACTCTGGCTACCACCCCCGTCGGCGCCAACGACACCGACTTCCCGACGTGGAGCATCACCGTCAACGACACCGCCCCGATCTGGGCGTACTGTGGCCAGACCACTCCTCGTCGCACTGCGGCGCTGGAATGGTATGTCTCTTCGTTCTAGTAGATATCGCAAACGCTAACCCTCTTTGAAGGTTTTCGCAGTCAACGCTGTTGACAACTCGACGCGCAACTTCGCCGCGTTCCAGGGCGTCGCCGAGCAGCTCACGGTACCGGCTCTGCGTCCCGATCAGGCTCTTCAACCCAGCCAAACCGACAGCACCACCGGCGGCGCGTTGTCACTCCGCGTCGGTTGGTGGCGCAAGCGCCGTCGTGGCGCTCATTGCCGTCGCCGCTTCCTGCTTGTGAGCATCGTTAAGATGTCATACCCTAGATGCCTCATCATGAACCTGGACCCCTGTCTCGATGACCATACGACGAAACTGCATACCACTTTTTTTTGGATACGAAGGTCCTAGTAGACTTTCTAGTTATCTCCTTTTGTATGGGTACTAGTGGCCTCTACAATTTTTTACGCGTATCATGGCTGCCTAAGAACGAGAACACCCGCCACCCTTACTGTGGGTTAATGTTGTTGGTTGCTGGATGTCGCGACAAAATGTCTGATAACCATCTCGGTTCCTGAAAGCGACCCCACTGGTACCGAAGTGGCTTCAGGTGGCTTCCACAGTCCAAACGTTAACAACCTTGCCGCGGACATTTTTAGCAAGCACGCAACCATCTGCTAGCGCACAGAATCTCAAGAAGACCAAAACGCGAGGGCAGTTTTTGAATCGGAACGACAATTACTCTCCGCCGATTGATTCCCTCGCCTTTTTCTCCTTCTTCAGCCGCTTCCTTTCCCGTTTTTGCCTCCTCATCCTCTTCCGCCGGAGCGGCGGCCTCCCCCGCAGCGGCAGCCTCTTGGCGGCCTTTTTCTCCTTTTTCCTCCGCTTCCGTTCCGCTTCGTCGTCTTCATCGCCGTCAGCAGTCATCATCGAGACGTCCGGGTCCAGGACCTCCGATTTACGCTTGCGCTTTTTGTCCTTGTCCTCCTTCTTCGGGCTATCCGTCTCGGGAGCAGGAGCGGCAGGTGCTGGGGGAGCGACCGTGGAAGGACCAGCGGCAGGCTGCTTAAAAAAATTGTAAATACTGCGATATTATGCGGACGGGGTATGGATAGACTTACCTCGTCGCGGTTGTAGTCGACATAATCGCGACTCCACTCCGCGGGGGGTGACGCCCTCGAGCTTCTCGCCGTGTTTCCCGAGTTTGCCATCCTTGACCATCTTCTTTTTCTGGAGCGCCATGGGGCCGAGACCCCATCGACGAGGGTAGGTGTCGCGTTCCATGATGCACCGCTTGACTTTGGCGACCACGCCGTGGTCGCACGTCGCCAGTTCAACGGTGGACATTTGGGCAATGGCGAGCGCAATGGCTTCGCCTGTCGGGACGTTAGATTGTAATATTGAACACATAGCGTGGACGAACCTTTGGTGGTCATTAGCACGACTTCCTCGTGAACGGAAATGTCGGCTTCATAACGCAAAAGACCAGGTATCATGAGTTTGGCACCGTAGCAAACGGCGTTGACGGCGCTGTCTTTCACGACAATGCGCTTGTAGCCAACCATGAGACATTCCAAAGGCCGAATGACGCGACGCAGGTAAGATTCTTAGAATCAGGTGAGCGGTCTGTGCGTGAAGTAAAAATTATTGACATACCATCGCGCGTGTTATCGTACATCCATTGAGCATCCATAACGTCGTGCATGGTGACCATGTCGTCGTTCTCCGACATGGCACCACTCCTGACGCGTCGCAGCTCCTGCATGTGTCCCCCGACACCGAGTACGAGGCCCAAGTGAACGCAAAGCGTCCGAATATATGTGCCGGCCTCGCAGGATACCCAGAAGACTGCCAGATTACGTTTTTTCGTCAAACTCAAATAATTTCGACTCGTGGATAGTCCGTATGCGCAATTGACGCTTCACGGCGGAAATAAGCGGGGGGACGTTGGAAAAGCGCTCCAGTAAGCGTTTGCAGCGCGCGCGGTAACGCTGCGGGGTTCGGGAGGCCAGCATGTAGCCGCAGTACGCATACATACTCTTTGCCTGCGGAAACAGTTCAAGGAAAAGTTTTCGGGGACTTTTATGTGGTCACTTGCCTGCTCCCTGCTGCGACTTCACCAACCGCGTTGCGCGGTCAATGCACACAATCAGGCACCCAGTGACTTTGGGGTCGAGTGTACCGCTGTGCCCGGTTTTTTTCGACGCGCAATATCCGCCTTAACCATGCAACGACTTCATGAGAAGACGGATTTGAGGGTTTGTCCAAATTAATCACACCAGACCTGCGAATGCGATTAAAAAAGGGCAAAAAAGAAAGCGGGCAGCGCACTTGATGTAGGAGGTGATATCCCGCTTGAGAGGGCTGCACCCGTAAGTGAGGGGGGTAAAATGGCTGGAGCGGACAAGAAGTTTGTCGTAATTTTTGAGGAGAAGGGGCCATTCGGAAGTCTCGAGCTTGGGGACGGGTGGACTCGGACTTGATCGCATAGTCACCGTCCACCTGAGCAGAGGACACTTGCTCGCGGCTGAGAGTCGGCGCCATCGCTTTTTGGAGACAGACTTTGAGCAAACTTTTTAGGAACCCGATCAACGATCACTACACAAGTCAAAACAAGAAACAAATAGTTATTCTACTCTAGTCTCTCTTTGCTAAGCACAGACGTCGCAATTTCGTTCCAATGAACTCCCGTTTCAGTCAGAGGCTGCATACTCGTCAGAACTGCTATGTGCATCAAAAATAAGCTTACTCTATTGCGGAATTGTTGAGCCAGAATCGAGGCAAGATGGGTGCGCAAGAATTTGAGAGCTATGTTGCACTTTGGGGGGACCTGGAACTTGACTTTGCGGTCAATGAATGCCGCGTTGGAGATAAGCTGGACATCACAGTAAGTGCCAATTCAAGTGTCAGTGCGCAACCATAATACCTTGAAGTCTGCATCTCCGCACAGCAACACAAGAGCCACGTCGTCAACGGCCCTGTTTCCCATGCGTACAACTTTTTCGAGTGCCTGTGTAACCGCCATCAGTATTGCACGAGTAGATACTTCGCAAATACATACATCAGCGTGAAGTAAGCAAGATGGTTGACGCCAAAGTCAATGGGTTTCCGTCCGAAATTGACGGATGACGGATGGAAGGACGCTTGTTGATTGTTGGAAATCGTGCGCATTTGGCCATTGTGCTGATCAATGGACAGGATTTTGGGATACAGCCCGGCAGTGAGTGCTGCGTTCAAAAGGAACACGTTGTTCGAGTTGGCATCCAGCTCCTGAGGCAACCGTGACGAATCGTGTGCGATTCCTCCCGTATCGCGCCCTGCATTTAATCAGTCGGCAAAGTCACTATGAATGAGGTGTAGATTCACCTCGTTAGCTCACGAATGAACGTTTTATCCACTTGAATTGAACGACGAGTCGATCAGATAACCAAGGAATTGTTGTCGTAGCTCCTCGATTTGTTGCAGGTTCTGGGACACGATTCAGTTGAAGTTGATGGGAAACGGGAGACGATCAAACCTGGTGGCTAAGGTAATTCTTTCGACAATATTCCCGGACAAAGGATGGGTTGGTTCGTCGCCAGCTCGCGAATGCGTTGTGGATGGTTAAAAAGTCGGAATTTTCTGCGCTCTGGTCAACTTTGCGGTATGAAGAATGGGGTCCAAACTAACCGGTTCGGAAAGCGATCTTGGCACGATCGGCTTCTTGTTCGTGACCAAAGGGAGAAATGAACGGGGATTTGGAATTAAGGGCCGCTGCGATAGTCAGAGCCGGGTCTAAACATCGAAAGAGCGCGGCGGTCAAAAGGAATTTCCTGTATGAATGTAAAACTTCTGCGCAGCAGCAGAAAAACAATAAGAGACGAACCCAAGGTGGACATCAGTGGGAAGTTTGCTCAATAAACGGCCCATAGGCGTGATCTCCTCCGACGGGGTCAACGCACCGACCTGGGGAATGAGCAACAAGCGAAAGGGAATATGAAATAAACGCACCTCTACTAGCATGGCTATTGCCCGTTGGACGTTGATGGAAACTGGAGGATCTAGAGCCCGAGATAGAACATCTTCAATGGATGTCCCCAACTTGACTTTCATGATTTTGATACGGAGAGCCAGATCAGATAGGCTCAGGCGCATCATCTCAGGAAGGGGATGGTCCGCCAACTGGCCGTCAAAACATCAACTCAAGCTCGAAACCGTGCGTGGAAATAAACAGACCAAAGTGTCGTGCCGGAGTTTCGTGAAGAGATGGAAGCAAAGACCGTGTTGCACTCGTCCTGCACGGCCACGCCTTTGGGCGGCATTGCTTCGTGCGACAAAGGTCTCGACCAGACGGCTGATCTGACGCTTTTCGTCGAATCTAAGCGGAGGTCAGTTACAAATACAGAGAAATATTCGTCAAATAATACCTCATCTCGCGGTGCTTGCCCGAGTCAATCACGCATGTAATGTCGGGTATGGTGATCCCCGTCTCCGCAATATTTGTGGCTAACAGTCAAAGATATATGAAACTCGGATAGGTCCGGTCGAAAAAAAACCCTGACCTATGACAATTTTGCGAATATGTGCAGGAGGAATGTCGAACACGGCCGCTTGATTTCGCTCGAAAGAGTGGAATGCAGAGGGTAGATTCGGAAATTGTTGTCTCCAAACGAGGGATGGCTCCATCAGCATGTCATTCAGGCGCCGAATTTCCCCCATTCCTGGCATGAAAATAAGGATAGCCGAAGAATAGACACCATATTCCGTGTCTTCGAAGCAGATTCGCTCCAACAGGCGTACAATGAGCTCGTATGGGACAAGCCGTTCGTCCAGAAGGTTGATCGTGGCAGTCGTTTTGGCCGAGTACCGCTTCTCCAACTTGACATTCTCATGTATCGGATCTTCCTCGTCGTCATCTCCGGTCGCGACGTCCTCTGACCAATCGGTGCGATTCTTGCCTCGATAAAATTTATCGTGTACTGACAGACCAATCAATGGAACTGGGCAAGGGGAGAAAAGAGACACATACGACGCCTGGCGTACAGAGAGGTCTCGGAAATTTCCCATTTACAGAATTGTATTGCATCCTCAAGGTACTGAACGTCGACGGGGAAAGTGCGGCCTGGAACATGGAGTGTAGGGCAATTGCCGAAGAATTCTGAGATCTTTCGGCGTCGACGGTAGCCGACATTAAAATGACCCTGTTGACAGAGTCGGTAAACTTTGAAGGCTGTACTAGTGTCTAAACTCACTTGAGATCAGACCGCAGACCAAGGAGCGACTTGAGAACAATTAACAAAAAGTCAGACTCGATCGTACGTTCGTGAACCTAAGAGATCAGATCGGAATGTGCAAGACGCTTTTATGCAGGAGACGCACTTCGTCGATGATGATATGCTGTTTTGCAAGCCGTGTGAGTGGCACGGACAACCAAGTAACAAGGACTCACGGTAATCTCGTCAAGGCAGTACCCTGACCGCCTTGACCACTGCCACCTTCTAACATACGGAGAGCAATACCATTAGTGACGAAAGCTAGTCGCGTGTTTCGTGACGTGTTGGACTCCAAGCGTATTGAGTATCCGACGAGAGAAGCCAACGTCCCGACTGCGTTAGGAGCATCCCCGAGTTCTTTTGATACACGCTGGGCCAACGAGATGGCCGAAATCCGGCGAGGCTCGGTACAGTAGATTTTGCAAGGCTGTCCTCGAGAGAGTTGATCCTCAAGAATGAAGGCAGGCACCTGGGTTGACTTGCCGCTGAATAAATAAATCAAGACACGAATGAATGGCATGACGTGCGCTGCGTAATCGTACCATCCGGTTTCGCCGCTGAGAACGAGAACCTGTGAGTTTCTCCAGGGTCTGGATTATTTCGTCACGATATTGTGCTATGGGCAAAAGGTTGCGATGGCCCTTAAGAAAGAAAGAACAATTGCTGAGGAACAACCAAGACAGAACTCTCAGGGCACGTACAAGCATCTCCTGATAAGCGGAACTAGCTTGGCGCGCGCGAAAGCCAGCAGCAATCTGCTCGGAGGCTAGATCATTGCCATGGGTGACTGTTCGCGGTGCCGAACTCGATACAGCCTCCAAAGCTTGTTTTACGCTTCTGCCATTCGACCTGCGAGGCTGTGAATGACAAGGCTGAAGCGAAAAGAAGTCACAGATACCTTGAGATCCGAGTCTAGTTTTGGCTCGATTATGGAGCGTAAGTTTGCCCATACACCACGATTAAGAGCATCTGTTTTGATCTTTCTGGCGAGTTCCAGTTCGTCCCAGAGATCTCTAAAAACCGCGGGAAGCAACCTAAAGAATGTCTGGCCGCCAGAAGGCGCCTGCACTGTGAACGCGTCGCGGGACGGAAAGGTGATTTCATGCAACGCGATCGTGGCAATGTACTGCTCCGCTTGGCCCTCGGAGTGACAAGCAACATCTTCCATCGTCCACTCGTCCGTTTTCTTGCCATCCCAACGAATATTCACGGCAGCTCGTTTGGCCCGACCCTCCGCCGGATAAGATAGTGTAGCTGATGGCGGCATATCTATCGGCCTTCGACACCGCGTCGGCGAGTAACGTCTTCGGAGTACGGCCAGACCAGTGTTTTGGTAACGCCATATCGCGGACTGTTACGGTTGTCCCTTTATCGGTGGTCTCTGTGGCAGGCATGTCTTCCAGAGCTTCAAGCAACCCGCCTATGGAGTCGCCGATGTCTTCGTCGAAAATATCTGTTACAGCAACGGGAGTAGGGGGCGCTGGGGGCTGTAAATTGGGAGGTCGTTTTTTGACGGCTTTAGGTTGAACAACGGGGGACGAGTCCGGTCCCTCAAGACCGCGAAGCCTCGCCTGGAGAGCAACTGCATCGGCCTTTTTGCGCTCAACACGGTATTGGGCTTCGGCATCCCTCTCGTCAAAGAAATAGTTGTTCTTGACCTTCGTAAGCCGAGCACGGAGATCCTGGAGTTCGAAGGAATCTGTTTTATCTCCCGGGGCTCTACTTGACGTCAAATTGTCAATCTTCATTTTTAGACCAACATATTGAAGATTGGCGTCATCTGTGTCTAGCGAGTCGTTGCCGGAGTCGGAAGAGTCGGAAGAGCGATGGATATGGCTGAGAATGCGTGCCTTCATGGTCGCATGCTCACATTCAGGATCGTTTTCGCTCGGAAGGAAGGGTATCTGTTTCCCAGAAGGGACAAAACTAGGCGCGTTGGCATCCAGGCGCGAGGGAGTGGTCACTGCAGGAGTGATAGCCGGTAAGGGCGGGGGATGGGCCAAGAACTGTGACGGTGTCCGGGGAGTATGGGGCATCCGGGTAGAGGGCCCCCGAGGAGTTCTGGGAGTACGAGGTTCCGGCAGTTCAGAAACACCTAGAATGGCCTCAGCATCTAACTAATGTGCAGGTAACGCGGCAGCTCGCACTTTTGTCTTCGAGTTCCTCTTCGGTGCAATGCAGATAGAGCTGCAATGGAATAAGAATCGACATGACTTGAAAGGGAAAGTCCATACCCAATCATACGCTTCATCAAGATCGACGCCTCTGGTAGCCCGGAGGCACTCGTCTACTCTTTCTTCGGTGAACCCGATTCGACGAAGCACGCCGTATGTGATACCGAGTTTACCGATGGCCTTGTCTTCAGGTTCCTCTAATGGTTTTCTCCCTTCTGCGAGGTCGGCCTCTACGACCAAACTAAGAATCCGGTCTACGAGGGCGGGGTCCAAGTCGAGTCGAGGGAGAGTCTTAGAATAGCGTCTCTCCATCTCAATCGCCTGCAAAGTGTTGATTAAAACATGTAAACGGCCAAGCAGGAGTTGTAAGTACCTTGACAGATCTAGTCGAGGAACAAAGAAACGTTAAACAGGCGAGACATTGAATGGATTTTTTGAATACCTCGATATTTCCTGGGTCATCTTGTCTTGCTTCGAGTCGACTAAATTTTGAAGCGACTGCTCTTCGACTTTTTCTGGGTCGAATTCGTCGTTTACGGCCTGGGCTGCGGCACCATTGACCTTCGGTCCAACCTCCTCCTCCACTACCTCCTCCTCCCCAGTATGGTCGTCGACCGCCGCCTTCTCCTCGAGGACGACCTTCTTCGGAACCGAAGTGGTAGCGAAACCTCGAGCCACCGGCTTCAGTTGCGTCTTCTTCTTCTTCGCCATCCCACTGGCCGCAAATGCCTACGTCTAAAACCCGAAAAGTCTGGGCACCCTCAAAGGTCCTGTTCCGTGGATTTATTGAGTTGTGTCTCCTTGAATGGATAGCGTCCTGTGCAATGGCTTTGATTAAGAGTTGTCGTAAAATATGGCGTCCGCGGTCGTCGCGGCTCTAAACTGTTCCCTCCGAGTACTCCAAGCACTGGCTCTATATGTTGTTCGTGTGAAATTCGGTCTGGAGTGTATAGGTGTCTGTAACATGAGAGTTGAGCATAAGAGAGTTGATCTTAGTCACGCGAAGAGTCAGTCACTGGCACCATGAAAATTTGCAAACATTTCGACGACAACTATAGAGGTACAGAACTAGTATTACATATCTCAATAATGCATGTCTACAACTGCGGGGAATATGGTAGGGTACGATACAAACAAGAAGGAAGCTCAACCATTATGAGTCTTCGGCCATTACGGCTTTCTTTTTTCCAGGCTTGCGTCCCCGAGGAGCCCCTGTTCCTGGCTTGCGCTTCTTACCGCGTGTGGAGGTAGTTGGAGCTGAACCACCACCATTTTCGTCCTCTGGAATATCGGCGGCAAGGCCGGCATTCGGACCGGAATGCCCGAAAAAGTCGTCGCCTTCCTCGTTCCACAAATCGCGGGCTACCGCATCGCCTGACGTTTTTACATCTTGAGCAGAGGACCCAGAGGTAGCAGTAGTGTCCAAAGTCGCCAACTGCTCTTCGTTCAAGAGCAGCTGCATGATCTCGCTGGGTTTGGCAACTTCAGTGAAGTTCTTGGTGCCAACAACAATGTCTTGGACCTTCGAAACACTCAGCAACTGTTACTGTGACGAGACAAACTGAAACGCACATCTTTCTTGACTCGCGCCATTTGAACTATGCGCTCGTCGATTGTGCCTCTTGTAATAAGCCGGTACACCGTCACCTGCCGAGTCTGTCCCAATCTATGTGCACGATCCATAGCCTGAGCATCGTTCGAAGGATTCCAGTCATGGTCGTAAAAGACCACAGTGTCGGCCGCAGTCAGATTGATACCCAGACCACCTGCACGCGTACTGAGCAGGAAGACAAAAATGTCTGGCCTGTGAACACATCGTTGAGCCTCGATTGTGTATTGAGAAAAGTCGAGTACTAACCTTGTCTGCCAATCGATCACCATGTCGCGGCGATCCTCTAGCTTGGACGAGCCATCGAGACGAAGATACTTGTATTGGCGATATATCAAGTACTCCTCCATGAGATCCATCATGCGGGTCATTTGGAAGTAGATGAGGACACGGTGATCGCCCGTCTTCAGCTCTTGCAGTAAAGTGTCGAGCCGCGCGAGTTTCGCAGAGTCGTATATCAGTCGCTTTGCCTCAGGGACCTGCATGGTCGACAACGGCAGCTGGTCAGAGGGCGAGTTTCCGATGAGGCCGACAGGCGAAAGACCAGCCATGAGCGTCTGATATTTATCGCAGGCTTCCTCCGACTCTCGTAACTCTGGCGACAGTCCATACATCGCCAGTGTTTCCAAGGGTCCATCGAGCAGTTGAGTTTGAGACTCAAGGAACGTCCGATCGGTACAGTGCATTGAAATGACGGGAGCGACAGCGGGAGGCACAAACCACCGTAGGTCTGGCCGCGACAGACAAGATTCAGCCCAGGCAGACTTCGATATGCATCGGAGATCTGGTAAACCATCTGCACCATTCAGGCATTGTAGGCGGGCGAATGAGGGTGGTATTTGGAGTGAGCTCTTCGCATGATACGCTGCGAACTCAGGGTCCCTTTAATGCGGTTAATACACACGTAGAAAACAAGTGTGTATCTTACAAATAATAGGGAGCTGCATCGGTAGCAGAGGCTTCATCGCGGGCTGCAGAAAGTCTCCGACTGATCAAGGGCGACAAATGAAGAGCATGAGCCTCTTTCGCCGAGGAATCTAAAAACCGCAGGAAGGAGAACGAAGAAGAAGCTAAACGAAATATTAGTTCACGGTTCGGAAAAACCTCCACGGAAAAGTCTTGCCTTCCTCGTAAAGCGATCGATGCATCCAGTCGGTGGTCCAAATATTCAGAAGCGTGGTTAAGCAGCTGCTTTGTGAGACCGAGCAGGAGTTTTCGGACGGCACGTTCAAGATGCCTCCATCATGGTATAGCAATTCCGGAATAGTGAACTCGATCGGGTTGCGTGTAGAATAAGGCAGAGACACGAAGTCCCCCTCCCGCATGAGCGGCCCTGACCGACCGAACTGGGAGAAGGAAAACGGGGCCACCACATCAGCCCGCCTCAAAAAGTTCTGGGTGATTGCAGACCTATATCACTGGTCAGCACGGTTCCATTGACATAGGAAAGAGGGCGAACCTTTCGGAACTGCATGACCAAGTTCATCAAAGAACGAGCAGAATCGGCATCGCCAATATTAGCAGCCTTCTCCAACAAGTCCGCAACCGAAACGTTGGCGAGCAAAGCTTTGTAAAGAGCTCGTTGCCGTGCGCTCAAGTCCACGTATATGTCCTTTTCGATCTTCTCGCTGAGCTCGTTCTGCACATGCCTCTTCACTCTTCTCAGCATGAATGGCTTGAGAATCATGTGCAACCGGCGCAGTTGATGCTCGTTGAGCTTACTACCCTTGTTTTCCGCAGCATTCTCGATGTCCTTTGAAAACCACTCGTTGAACTCGTCATGCGAGTCAAACAGGCTTGGCATAATGAAATGCAAAAGGGCCCACAATTCTGCTCGTCATCAGAGCCTTGAATACATGAGACAGAACCGTACGAACCTTGCATAGAATTCTGGATCGGGGTACCTGTAAGGAGCAGTCGATTCCGGCAATGGAACCCGAGCAGCGTCTTCCATCGAACGCTGGAAGAGTTTTTGATGTTCTGGGCTTCGTCAAGAATCATGTATTGCCAGTTCACGCGCTGGAAATATTGCTGATCTTGGGTGACCAACTGGTAGCTGGTGATCAGAATGTGAAACGGAGCATCCTTATTGTAGGTGAGGTCTTTCTTGCTCCAGAACTTGCGCAGCGTCGTACGATCCTTCACGTTGCCCCAATAGGGCAACGCTTTCAGACCAGGAACGAAGCGGGTGATTTCTTGTTGCCAGTTATGTAGGGTCGAGGCGGGCGCCACGACAAGGAAGGGACCCCAAATGTCGTGCGTCTCCGCAAGGTAGGACAGTAGCGAAATAGATTTGAACCGTCTAGGATGCCGTCAGTAACAACACGTGATATCAACAGAGCACTCGCCTTTCCAAGACCCATCTCGTCCGCGAGGATGCCATTGATTCCCTGCTCGTAAAGTGTGGCGAGCCAATTTAATCCCTTCAGCTGATACTCTTTGAGTTGAGCCATCAGCATCTTGGGCTGCCCGATTGTCAAGGGCCCGCTCAACGACGTGGGATTTTGGAAGTTGAGCTCATCCGAATCCACTAAACGTATGTCAATTAATAAAGATCAAGGCGAGGGATAGAAAAACATACAGTCAACGAGAGGGGCGGCGGCCTCCATTGGCTCGTCATTAGCGTCGTCGTGAATGTGCGCTTGAGCCTTAGCAAGCTTAAGGGCCTCATTTGTCTTGCGCTCTAGAGCTGATTGAGCATCGAATTGTTGTGCACGCTGCTTCGCAAGGGAGATCGCCTCCTGTGCATTGTGCCGGGCATGCAGATGCAAGTTCGTTTGATCGTCTGTATGCCGTCTCAATAATGTATTGGCCCGGGCATGGATGGGGACACACCTTCATCGAAATTGATGTCCCGTAAAGCGCTTGGATCGATGTCTTCAAGATTCGCACCAGCTGGGACGCCTCCGCCGTCATCATCTCCCTCCACCTCAGCGGCTTAAAACAATCTGTGAGCACTTTTTCAAAGTCACAAAAACGGCTAGCTCACTCTTGAGTTTGCTTCCGACGAAATGGCTGTAGAGTTCTGTCTGGCTGATGAGGAACTCGAGTTTGCGCGCTTGTCTGGCCGCCTCTCGCTTCTCCTCCTCGAGCTTGAGGCGATCCATAGCTTCTTTATGTTCACGCTTGCGCACATCTCTCTCCTCCCGCTCATTTTTCTTCCAGAACACCTGCATCTCGCGCATCAAGCGTTTACCCTTGGACTGCGTATCCTTGGCCGTTTTATTTGTTTTCGCAAACGGTTTACGTGCTTGCACGGATACAATTTTGGCCAGACGTTCAGCTTGATTTACCCGGGCATTGAACCCGAGAACGTGGTACTTGTACACCTGAAGTGTCAGGATTAGCAGACAGCGCTTTAGGACGGCCGATGCACTCGCCTTTGCGACCTCTCTCCTCGCGATATTTGTCCACACTTTCCGTTGCGACTCTTCTAGAGTCTTGAGACGCTTGACCATGACACCTTCGTCCACCTTTTTAGCCTTTTTAAGAGGGGGGGTTTGTTCGTCCAACTCGAAGTAGAAGGTAGCCGCAAGAGAAGGAGATTGCGGCCGGGACAATGCAGGTGTGATGTCGCTCGATATTGAGGGGGCTTGTGATGCCAGCTCGAGCTCGATTTCGGATCCAAAACCTTTCTTCTTGGGGCCAGGCTTCTTTCGCGGGGGTTTTGGCGCGACAGAGAGACCGAGACCGTTTTGGGGAAGCGGGTGTGACGCCACCCCAGGCAGCTGCTTTTGAGGAGGCATGTACGACGGAGGTGCAATCCATTCGGCTCCGGGCATATTGACGTCGTCATCCGCAAGCATAACTGGAGGCTCGTCGCCGTCCACCCTTCGCTTTTTGGCAGGCCGTCCTCTCTTGGGAGCTTCGCCGTCGCTAGTGGCATCGGAGAGAACTCCAGACGCAACGCGCTTTGCCACCTCCCGACCTTTTCCTTTATTGTGAGGGGGGTACGGCGGATGCGGAATGGACGGAAGATCCCTGACAGACGAGGTATAGCCCTCGAATTCATGCAAACTGTCACCGAAACGACGAGGCGGTTCTGGATGTTCATAGCCGCCATTATCCATCGGACTATAGTCATAGTCGCTAGGCGGTGAGATGGCGCGAGGGTCATCCTCAGACAGATGTCCGCGTATGCTGGCCATCTTGGCGGCATAGTGGTGCGACATGGATTGCGCGACGGTCGAGTTCCGTTCCTAACGTACGAATTTAATTTTGCGAGGAGGGTACCAGTTGTGGTATTACACTCACCAGAACACTCGCTTCAAACCATTTCTCCACCTCGTTTTGCCGTTTCTGAGTTTCGAGTACATAGTCGCCCCAACTCTTCAGCCCACACGTCTTCGCAGTCTTCGAGGTCAGAGGACGCCAACTGCGATTCGTCATTTAGGCTCCTGTAATGGGATACCCGTTTCGGTTCAGCGGAGCCAGTTGGCTCGCTCGACGCCGATTTGTAGGACGGAAACTTCAACGTCGACGTGAGCGCAGAGAAGCATGGCGGACAAGCCACTCACCCGTCGCTGTGTAGGCGCACTGTATTCCATGTCATCGTCTTTGCGACGTTTATCATTGTCAGTCGCGCGGGGTTCATTCGAAGGCCAATCGGGCGGAAACGGATAAGCCGCTGGAGGCTGAAAACCTTTCTGGGGGTACGCCTGGGGTGGATGCGGGGGGCTCTGCCGAGTGGTGGTGCTGTGGGTGAGATCTAGGCGGAGACAACCTGCTTGAAGTAGCCGGTGAATCGACATGAATGCCGCGATTGGGCACATAAGACGACGGTGCCGACAAGGGCTCGTCGTTGAGAATGCGACTGAGAGACATGACACGTCGGATGCTCTGTGGGCGGCCTCGTGGGATCTATGTCCCGTGGCACTGTGTCCGACGTCGAGGACGGCGGTGACGACGAGGTCGACGGCGGGGGCGGGAACGAAGGGGAATTTGGTGGGAAAGGAAGAACGTAAAGGCAAGACCTTTTTGCGTCTCTGTTAGCCCAGCGGCTTGATGACACAAATATTTGATCAGTACCTCGTTTAGAATTTCGGCCGTTCGAAGACTCAAGCGGGCCCTCCAATATATCCCGTTGTAATCACTCTGGCCGCGGCACACTATTACCGGACTCTCTCTCAGCGAAATCCCGTTTCGAGCTCTTACTCGGGGGATTCCCAGGCCCCAAGCAGGCTTTTCTCGTCCTTCATCGCTGAATTACCCAGATTGGGAATGGGGTGTTGATTCGTTTCACCATATTGGTCAAGGCCGAACGGCAGCGTTTCTTGCCTTGTCTGCCCAAGATATCTCACTTTCACCGATGCTTCCCCAGCTCCCGCACAACTTTCGTGCCAGAAATCCTTACAAGTCGTCTCGGAACCCGCTAGAACGAACCCAGACCGATTACCTCGTTACGTAAATGACATGCCAAATCTAATTTTCGTCTGGATACAGCATTAGTTCCGGGCGAACTTTTGCATCGAATTCCTCCGCGGACAGGAACCCAAGGTTCACCGTCGCCTCCTTCAGCGTCAACCCCTCCTTGTGCGCTTTCTTTGCACACTTGGCGACGTCTGTCACCGATTCAGCACAGCCCGTGCGAAATAGAGCGAAAAATACACACTGTCATAGCCCAGATGGCTGTTGAGAATAGTCGCAAGCATCAGAGAATCATTCAACAGCGTGTTGATCCGTTTCTCGTTTGCCTGGATGCCGACAATGCAGTTCTTTGTCAAGGAGCGAGAACCTTGGAGAATGGGGGTCACGGAACCACTACAACGGAGACGCCTGCCACATACCATCAGCCAGCAACCGGATGCTTTGCAGGACATTCTTGATGATGACTGGTTTGAAAACATTCAACTGCCTCAAAAAAATTAAATCCCGGGTGCCGCTTCTCGAGCCAAAACATACCTCAAATTGTCCGCTGGCACCGGCGACGCTGACGGTGGTTTGGTTGCCAATGACTTGTGCGGCGACCATCGTGATAGCCTCACATTGAGTAGGGTTTACCTTTCCAGGCATAATGCTGCTCCCTGGCTCATTCTCGGGCAAGCTGAGTTCCCCAAAATCCGCACCGGGGGCCGGAACCAAGATACCGAATGTCATTGGCTATTTTCATGAGCGAGCAAGCGATCACGTTGAGAGCTCCGTGCGCTTCTACGAGGGCATCATGGGTGGCAAGAGCTTCAAACTGGGTTCTGGTCAGCTGATGAAGGAATTTCGGATTCCAATTACCTTGTTGGGGGCAGTCACGAATTGCAAACCGGTAATTTCGACACTTCTGTGGCGACTTTGACGTCGAATCCTTTCTTGTGTTCAGACCCTAATTCCACCAAGGTCAGAAATGCGTATTTCCTGGGAGACAGTACTCACGGTTCCAACAGCGGTTCCGCCCTGGGCAAGACAGCTCAAGCGAGGAAGGGTTTCCTTAACGCGCTCAATTCCATTGGTTATTTGCTGTACATAGCCGCTGAACTCTTGGCCGAGAGTGAGGGGCGTCGCGTCCTAGTCACGCCAAAGGCTCAAATTCTGGGGACCGTGTTCCCGCGAAAAAGAATATACCTGGAGATGCGTACGGCCAATTTTAATGATATGATCGAAAGCCTTGGCTTTATCATCCAGCGCGTCTCGTAATTCTGTCAGAGCAGGGATAAGAGAATTGCTGATCTCGGTGACTGCCGCAACATGCATCGCGGTGGGGAACCTGCGCAACGACGCGACCGTCAAGATGGAAACCATTGAAAAGGCCAGCAGATCGTACGCACGTGTCGTTGCTGCTCTGGCTCATGTTGACATGGTCGTTGGGGTGAACGGGCTTTTTGGACCCGAGTTCGCCGCCGAGGATCTCGATGGCGCGGTTCGAAATAACCTTGGGTTGAGAAATGGTCAGGGAATTCATACGCGCCCGCTTTAGGCCAACGAGAGCAGCACCTCGTTGACATTCATGTTGCTCTGCGTCCCACTGCCAGTCTGGAATACTACGAGCGGGAAGTGATCAATGAGTTTGCCGGAGATGACCTGTGGGGGCCAGTCAACCGTTATCGGTTGTGAGGGGAATGCATCACGAACGTCGTCGGCAGCCTCCTGGATGGCCGCGCCGATTTTGGGGTCCATGCCATAGCCGACATTGACGATAGAGGCGGCCTTTTTGAGTACACCAAAGGCTTTAATGAGCGGAGGCGGGAGGCGTTCCGTGGGGCCGCCGATGTCAAAGTTTTGGAGGGATCTGGGGATAGAAATTGAATATATTTCGAGCTTGAGTGTGTGGTCCTTCGCACCGCTGTGTCTGGGCGCCCAGTAACGATCTGCAGGAACTTGAAGCTCGCCAAAGGTGTCTTTTTCGACTCGGAATTGTTGGCTTGACTATTGGAACATAAGTTGAGGGAAACACACGACACGAGCCGAGAGTGTACCATGACGGTAGAGTGGAAGAGACGATGATGCACTCTGCTTCCGGTGGAGTGCTTTAAGAGCTGAAATCACGTGTGGATATCGCAAGATTGAAGGCCTAGGCAGCGGAAATACCTTGCTGGTCAGGCGGGCGGCCACCATAGCCGGAGGATTCAAACCAGGAAAAGAAAAGTAATTCGCGTATCAATGCCGTAGGCCAAGTTTGAAGCCAATCAAGCCCCCGCCGGGTTTCTCCGAGACATCCCGATGGATTTACTCATCCCCGCCTTAGTTATCGGGCACAGCTCCGGAAGCGGACTTGACCAGCGCGCACAATAAAGAGGTTTTTTTTGCTTTCTTTTTGAAAATTAAACGTATCTTTGTTCGAAGGCGTTGGAGGAAAAACTTGAAAACGCTTAACTCGGGTGTTGTGCATGAAACGCTATGAAATTAACCAAGGGATCGAACGACGAGGAAATGGGAAGGTCCTCAATAAAGCATCCGTACGGTTGAACCCCAAAATAGTAGGAACGGAAACCTCCAGCGTAAAATGGACTGGAATAAACCACGGCAGTCGGCGATGGAGACGGGCCCAGGGGGGAAGCAAAACAGAAAAGTTGAGTTCAGTACGCCTTCGGTCTAGGGGCTTTTCCAGTACCGACGACCGGACATCGCGCACGGCGTAAAACATGCATGCATTTATGCTTACACCAATACGGTGCAAGAACGGGATCGATACAATCTTGTGGCCAGGTGTATACCAAATTGGAGTCGATGTTTGTGCCAAAGTTGACTTTAGTTTGGATCGATAAGTTATGTATAAGTTCTTTTCAATAGACGTGCCAGAAATGAGGAAGTGGCTGGGACACTTGGGCTTTGACCACATAGACGGCTGGCACGAACGCAGGAAGGGCTCCTCGGAGATCACCAAGGGACTTGGTTTTTGGATAGAAATGGAGTCATTCTGCCATCTTCAAAGTGAGGACGGCCGTCAGTACATCTCCGGACAATATGGAAAAGCCCCGGCACAGAAGAAAGCAAGGTCGACGCGTCGCGAGCGCGTTATGGTGGTATGTTTGGTTCCCACTCGATCCGAGATCCGAGATCCGTGGAAGGAAGGTTCTCATCTTAGCATCGCCGTCCTCAAATATCAGATCCAACAATGAGCTCCCGGACTCGCCTTCTTTACCGCCATGGCCCAACATTGCTTCTCAAACCGTTCTCCACCCTTTTGTGTCGCAAACTCTCAAAGTTGGGGCGACAACTCTGGGCAGGGATAAATTCTTTGGCGCTCTTCAAAATTTCGCCCGGTTCTATGAGTGGCTTCTCATTTCTCGAGGCAATAAAACCGATGCGGCGCGTTGGACTGCCCTCAAGACCCATCTTGCATTGTCCAGAAAACGTAGGTCTTCCGTGTACGCCAATCGGGCCAACTCTGATGGAACTGAGTTACGCACAGTCTTTCGACTTGGCAAGCCTATCGAGCATGTTCAAAATGCCTTGCGCGCTGCTATTACAATCCACTCCTCCCTTGGAACAAGTAACATCGATCGCTCGACAGGTTGCTTACGCTCTGTTTCTGTCCTTGGACAACTTTCTATGGGTAAAATGGGCCTACGGTGGCCTCTGAGCGATCGCTCAGTCTTTATGTTCTAGGCTAGAGGCATGAACCTGGTTACTGTGCGCCAGCAGACCTACATGAAACTCGCAAAATTGACCATCAGGTCGTGGTCTGGCTGCCATCATCTTCAGCATCGTTCACGCAGTAATTAAGGTGATAACAACGGCGGCAAACTTTCGCCATCCTCCTCAATAGCCTACCAATAGACTGCGCGGTTATCTCGCGAGACACGGTTTTTGAAAACAAAAAACAGGACGAAAAGGATTCTGATCTAGAGGCGGACCGACGCGCGAAGCTTCGCGTCCTTACCGTGTCAGTATCTTCCCTCCACGATAACACCTTCTCTCCAGTCTCATTTACCTCCATAACCGTGCAGATGTGCGCTACCAATTAATTATTGACCTGCTGGAAGTGTGGAATCCAATGACCACGCTGGGGGTTCACCCATATCAACGATGGCGTTATCGGCGTATTCAGGGTCGTCTTCTTCGTGTTCGTCTTTGTCCGTGGCCCGTTATTCAGCTCTGTGTAGTATGACATCTGCTCTTATGGGCCTGAAAAAGCAGTGGAATGCAGTTGGAGGGAAGAATTGAGGACTGAAGATGTGGGCCTAAGTTACTTTATGAATATTATTCGCAATGTTACTAGAGAAACCGCCTTTTTTTTTTTCCGCTAAGTTTATTTCAGACAAAGTTCAATGAAGCGCGGCAGAATCGGACCGGTAAAATCCACCGCGATCGGCGTTAACACGTGCGAACCACTATTTACGCCGGCAACTTATATTCCGCTGCCTTCTCCGCTCAACTTTCATTGACTTTCTTCCACCATGGCCAGCGTCACGTCTCAACTCGTTCTTCACCCCGCCCGTCTCTTCAGAGCATCAAGGTTGGCGCCACCACGCTCGGCAGAGACAAGGGTAAAGCCCATCGAGAACCGTCACGGTACTGTGCTTTGCTAAATAGACTACAGGCATACCGCGCTGTCCAAAACTTTGCTCGGTTCTATGCTTGGCTCTAATCTCCCGTGGCAATAAAAACCGATGCTGCTCGTTGGACAGCCCTCAAATCTCATCTCGAACAGCCAGAAAGCGTAGGCGTTTCCGTATCCCGACTAACGCCGCTAGAAACTCAGTTGATGCGCAGTTTTGCGACTCGGGAAACCGTTTGGAGCATCTCCAAGCCGCCTTGCGCGCGGCACTGGCCCCCCGCACCTGCTCTTGAGCAATAACAACATTGCGCGACAGATTGCATACTTTTGGTATCTGACCTTCGACGCGTTGTCAGGGGTAATCTCCAATGTGCTCTGGCTCCTCAGCAGGTACTCATTATGTGCAGGGTCAAACCATCAAGTTTGCAAACTTTTCACCCGGATACTGCAGCCAAAATCGCCAGGGCGGGCTATAGATCGTGGCTCGCTGGAATCCTTCATGAGCATAGCCCACGCCGCAATCAAGGTACGACGTCCTGGAACTTATCTGGTACAGCGCTGGATAAACAACGTGTAGACTGCGAGGTTGACGGGCGCAACGAGACGAGACTCTTACACGCCGAGAAACACAAGGAAAAGAGGACCTCAGCTTGGAGGCTGAGCGCGAAGCGAAACTTCGTGTCATCTTGCTGCGTGAGTCTAACTGTGCAAGAGGACGTCGCACGATCTCATCTATGATTCAGGACTCGTGCTGCGGTTCGCCATCAATTCATAATTGATTTCCTCGACTTGTGGAATCCTGCGACCAGCCTGGGTCTCAGCATTTGAATGACGGTGTTGTGGCGCATTTGGGTTCGTCTCTTCCTTTCCTCTCCGTCCCATTTACTCAACTCCCGCAGCGTCATCTCTTCTCTGTGGCTCTCAGAGAAACACTGGCATGCAGTGGCGGGAAGAACTGAAGTCGGGGTTGTATAACTTGTATTAGCGGCCAAATACTGTTAATTTATTTGATTCAACACGGAGCATCTACCAGTCTACTTCAGAGTCTGAGTCTCGAAGTTTTGCTACTTCGTGCTCGCCCGCAAACGCAGGTACTCTGTACGGACTCGTTCGTAAGGCTCGGGTCCCGTGCTAAGGAACATAAGAGTCGGAAATAGGTTTCTCAGAGAGCACGACACGTACTATAAAACTATGCATTCCTCCATCTTGTGAAGCTGCGGTCTGCACGCCATGCAAACGGATATTGTTCGTCCTTGAACGCAGTCGGCGAACGCGTGTGTCTTGTTCAGCTAAGAAAATGGAACAACTATTCGCATTACTACTTACCTTTCACCACCTCATGACACTCCTTCACAGCGCGTTCCTTGGTGATTTTGAGGAGATTTTTCTATCCAATGAGCAAGACGTTGAATCCAGAAAGCAATTTTACCTTCCTCCTCCCGACGCGACAGCGCGTTCATGGTTTGAAAAGAGAAGCGACTGATTGGACGTGTTGATGCGGAATACTTTCGATCGGCCGTTCCGAGCCGACTCTCCTCTTTGCTGACTCTACCATGTCTCGAGCGACCTGCTCTGCGGTTTCGTGCAGCAAGCGAGTAACACTGTATTCCCGCTCTCTGGCAACTGCCGCACCAACCACTGTCAGTGCAAAGCCCAATTCAGAGAGATACTTTGGATGAGGGCCCTTCGCTGGACGACTTTATTTCTGGAGATGCTCCGCCCGACCGAATAATTCTAGGAAACCCCCGAGGGTGAGCTGTCGTCATCCACCGTTTTTCGGTGCTCGAATTCAAATAGACCGCGGCTTCCCGCGTATCTCAAGACCTGCCATCCCGTCTGGAAGCTCGTTCAATAAAATCAAGAAAGACCTGCGCGGCCTCGGTCTCCACACCGTATGCGAGAGGCGCGGTGTCCCACATTGGCGACTGCTGGGGCGGTAAGTCAGACCACGCTGATGGCCGCAACACCGCAACTGCAACAATTATGGTGACTGCCTTTTTGCTGCTATTAAGGAGTTTATTCAGACGAGCTCCCAGGTGATGGGTGATACGTGTACCCGTGGCTGCAGGTTCTGCGCTGTAAAGACAGACAGAGCTCCTCCCCCCCGTTGGACCCCCACGAACCAGAGAATACGGCAGAGGCTATCAGTCGCTGGGGCTTAGGATATATTGTCCTCACCAACGTCAATCGTGATGGTTTGTCCTTCCTCTAGTCCCGCGTTCTGCAAATTTAATCTGGTGCACAGACCTTCCTGACGGAGGTTCTCATCACTTTGCTGAGACTGTTCGAAAGATTAAGCAAAAGTGAGATTGGATTCCATTTCTTTTTGGACGATTCACTTATTTTGTGTGCAGGGCACCGCACATACTGGTAGAAGCTACCTCCACTGGCGACTTCTGGGGTTCTCTCAAAGACGTCTCCGTCATGGCCAAGTCCGGCTCGATGTGTATGCGCACAATATCGAAACCAGTGGAGGCGCTCACGCCCTACGTTCGTGACCGCCGCGCGAGCTTCCGAACAAGTCTCAAAGTCCTGGAGCACGCGAAGAAGGAGGTGTCCGCATCACCAAAACCAGCATGATGCTTGGTGTCGGCGAGACAGAGGAGCAGGTTCTGCATGCGCTGAAAGGTCTGTCGCATTCGTTTGCCCATTCCTCTCGTATGAATTCGTTTGCAGAACTTCGTCAAAGCGACGTCGATGTCGTCACGTTTGGTCAGTAACATGCGACCCACAAGCGACACATGAAGGTAGACCGGTACGTCGAGCCGGCGGAGTTCGTATATTGGAAGAAGGTCGCGGAGGACATGGGATTTCCTGTACGTCGCCAGCGGACCCCTCGTCCGCAGCAGTTATAGTTTTTTCTCTGGCTCCTCACAAGAACTTGCACTGAACTCCTTTCAGGCTGGGAGTTCTACATGAGAACGTACTTGCGTGGTAAGGGCGGCAGAGAAGAGAGCGAAATTGCTTGCCAGTCACGATTCAACGAATCTAGCGGCGGAAACTTGATTTCAACCCATACATTGTAGACCACTTATAACTATAGATGTGGACAGAGCTACGTATCCCCAATCACAATTCAAGATATGGCGTGTCGCGCATTATCCCAACAATTTGAATACTGCTCATTCGTCTTTTGCGACTCAAGACAACTGGACCGTGGGATCGTAGCATTACTGGGCATTAGTCAAGGCATTGAACACTTCGTTGGTAGATTTCTCCGTTATAGCTGCAGGACCCGACAACTCTGGCATCGTTGTTTCTGTGAAATTTATTCTTACGAGATCTAAAGTCGCGTTCCTTCAATTCGAACTAAACTCTCATCGTCGGCGGCCGACGAGTACATCAGAAGACCAGCCGTAGCCAGCCGTGGGTAGGAGACTTATGTATTAGATTGAAGTCCATGGGATCGCGCAATCGGAGGTGGTACTCTGAGTCAGTTCCAAATAATTTGAACGACCTTTTTGAACGACTTTCTCGAGTTGCGCCATCTTGAAGGCTGCAACTAAAAATTCTGCATGGAGAGTACGTAGACAGACGACTCCACCAATTCACGCCAGCACACAAAGAGATCGCAAAACAGGTTGAAAAAAAGGAAACGGAGCAGCCGCTGAGACGCGGCTTGCCAGTTACGATTCTGCTTTGAAACTCCGACTTCCCACGCTCCGCTCGAAACTTTTGCCCTCGTCCACACAAAAAAAAGTCACCGTCCTCGACTTCTCCCTCCTCAAAATGGTACGCCTCCAGAACTCCATATACCATGTCAGCTCGACTTATCTTTCTCAGGATTCCTCCAAAGCCCCCGTAAAACTTGCCACCGTCATCAAGGTCATTTCTCGCAGTTGTTGAATGAAACGTACTGGTGTTGAAGGAAACTCTTCTTTTCGCAGGTCCTAGGGAGGACTGGATCCCGAGGAGGCGTCACCCAAGTCCGTGTCGAATTCATGGACGACACCACCCGCACAATCATCCGGAACGTGAAGGGCCCTGTCCGTGAAAAGGACATCCTTGCTCTGCTGGAGAGCGAGCGTGAGGCACGGTGCGTACCTATCGTGTAGCTCTCAATCTTCGGCCTGTCTCATGAAAAAACCCAGTCGGCTGCGTTGATCTGCATCTGCTGCTTTCTCGTACCCATGTATCAGCCCATGCTCATGAATTGATTCACTGCATTCCCTTCGCTTCATATGGTGGTCCTTTGTGCTCTACTGAATTGTAGTACATGGTAGATGAGCATATGCATGAGACCGTATGCATTACTTGCGGGCAATACTGGTGTGAATTTATCTCGGCGCCTATATTCACGTCTTCTTCTTCCTCTTCTTCTCTCTTCCAATTACCTACCGCACATGTTTCGGGCAACCCAGCTCCGGCCACCGTTTGTCATGTCCTACATACCTGTGGGTGAAGAGCGGGGCGCCGTCTCCCGAAGGGACCGGGATCCAGCATGACCTTTAAACTTCGTCAATCTTGTTCTCAAACTCTGACTGCCTCTACCCAGCCATGAATGCTGCCTATGTTACCTTGATAACCAAGGTCTCCTACATTGCTGGAACCCTTGTTCTGGACTACGGGCTCAAGGAGACCCAGTCCAAGTACCCTCTCGTCGTGATGGTTACTTCCGAATTCCCGCAACAGGGTCGAGACGTCCTCAAGAACCGCGGAATCGCGATCAGAGAAATACAATCCCTGCAACCCGAGGAAGGTGCTCACAGTCTCGCTGCTGCCGATGAGCGATTTCGCGATACATGGACCAAACTTCGGCAAGTCTCTCTGGAGTTGCGTCAAACTGTGCTAATCTCCCAGCAGGGCATTTGAGCTCGAAGAATTCGATGTACGCTCTCATGTCTCTCGCATCCCGGTCAAGTTACAATTTTCGGCGCTGTTTAGCGCATCGTCCTGCTCGACTCGGACATGATCGTCAAGGAAAATATGGACGATCTCATGGACGTCAAGTTGCCCCCAGGCGGAATTGCAGCTGTTCACGTATGCGCTTGTAACCCACGCAAATTTCCGCACTATCCTGCCGATTGGTGATCATTCTCCCTTTCCCATCGGAGCCGGTGCTCATGCAACATCAGGATCCCCGAAAATTGCGCCTTTACTGCGGTTTCGGGCCCAACAGACCCCTCGCCTGCCCCGAGCGACGAACCACGTCCTTACGGCCAACTCAACTCGGGGACAGTCGTGCTCGAACCGTCGCTTGAGCTTGCCAAGAACCTGTATCATTTCCTTGCGACCGACGAACGCGTTCCGACGTGGAGTTTTCCGGACCAGGACCTCCTCACCGCATTCTTTCATGGGAAATGGACAGCCCTTCCGTGGTACTACAATGCACTGAAGACGCTTCGCACCATTCACGCCCCAATGTGGGACGATAAGGTCGCTCGTTGTGTGCACTACATCTTGGCGGACAAACCGTGGCAAGTGAAACTCGAAGACTCAAAGGAGTACGAGGTTGTGAACAGTTGGTGGTGGGCTCAATACGAGAAGATGAGTGAGAAACTGCGAGATGAGGACACGGACGGCTGGAAGATTGTTTCCGCTACCGTGGTGTCGTAGATATAGAGTGTGCAGTGTTTACATTAGAATTCGTCCGATTATCCATGTTAAGCTCGCCAAGAAACATGAACTTCATCCGTCCGAAATCTATCAGCCGCAGTGAGTTCAAAATGACATTGTCAGAGCCCGAAATTTTACCGTTGAGTTGTGGTACTCTTGGACAGCGGTGTTTCGAAGCCCATCCGAAAGCTGAGCAGCCCGGCTTGTGCAATCATGATTCCATTGTCGATGCAGAAACTGAGCTTGACGGTCAACAAAATAGAACATATTGGGATTCTGCGACTGACCTCTCGTCCATGGCGAAGACTTTTCCCTCGCGTTCCTTTGCCATGATAGCCATCATTTCTTGCAAACGTTCATTGCCTGTGAAACGAAATATCGAGCTTGACATCGTCGCAACAAATGAATACTCACAGCCAACACCCCCACAATGAGAATTTCTTTACTCCCGATGTGGGCCATCGCTCGCTCTGTGATTTCGACTAGCATAGCATATATCGTTTCTTGCAGCGAGAAACACAGGTCGGCAGGCGTGATGATATCCTGATCATCGGGATTTCTGGGCTGGCCGTCCGCCCGGAAGCGTTTGTCGAAGTATACGCTTCCACCGCGGTCAGAATTCCGGAAAAGCTGACATCCATGCCTTTGGTGGCGTATGGTAGCGTAAGCAGACGTTTCCCTCTGTAATGCAGCGCTCAGACTCGAAGGAAATGCAGAAGACGAGTCGGGCACTTTTTCGCTTCCTGTTCGATATTATACCCAGGAGCGGGGTCGTTGCTCAGGTCGAGGACCCGCGCAAAACGGTCGAGGCAGTTACCGACAGCAATGTCCAGTGTTCGCCAAATATTCGGTAGCATTGCCGTGAGTATGCAATCACTTGCGTATTACCGCCCGAAACATAGAGCACGACGGGGTTTTGTGCGCCAGTCACTTCGCGACCCATTTCGATATCTGCTGGAGAATGAAGCTATATTTCTTGGCTGTCCGAGGTACGCACGACCGACGCAATGATTCACGCCTATAAGCGGTTTGTCGAACAGAAGCGATAATGTGCGCGCCACTAAAGCGACAGATTGTAGCGGTGCACCCATGCCCGGGCCTCGATTTAATGGTCACGATACAGTCATTAGCCTCATGAACAGCGCGGTACCTTTGGTAAAGCAGATGCAATCGACATCGTGCATGGAAACATTCGCCTTGACCAGACATTCGTTAATGATTTGAGAGCCCATTCACGATGATGGAGGGCAGTGTCCCGAGGCTGGAATCCTTCGCCCGGAGGAGTGATGTAGGTATGTCGAATATTGGAGAGAACAACGGTAGAGCCTCTTCTCCATGCCTGATTACACCTGCACCGAATTTATTTGCAGATCCTTCCAAGCCAATGGCCAGGTAGGGCCGATCTGATCAAATAACAAGAGTTCCTCCAGAATGCAGGACCCCGAACCAGGATTTTGAGCGGGTTTGGCGTACACGTCCAGGCATTGAAGGAGCAGCAAGTTCGGCAAGTCCGTCGGGATAAGATGATGGAAAGAGAAGCTGTGCCGATTAGGAAATCTCACAACTCTCTCCTTGAATTTCTTTTTAGGCTGCTTGGGTATTTCGCTTGTCTCTTATGTTGCATCTCGGATTATGATTATAGTACCAATACATTCAGCTACATTCCTCTTGTCGCCAGCGTTTCGGATTTGGACTCTCGCCGTGCGAGTCCGATTTCCTTTTATTATTTAAGGTACCGCCATTGACAGCCAGCAGACCCGCATAAAGGTCTCGTCAAAGCCGATGCATCTCAGACGGACGCAGGGAGCGGCTCGCACACCTGAGTCGTATCGGCTGAATCCTGGCGACGGGTTTCTTGGTTCGAATCACATTCCCTATTCGCCGTGGTGGCTGCGTAATTGCGCCGTACCTTGAAGAAGACGACATTCAACTTGAATACTATGGTTCAGCAGAAGGAAATAAGCTTACGTCGGGCGACAATGTCCTCCACTCGTCGACGGTGAGCTCTGGACACCGAGAGACCTCGTAGACGCCCATGTATCTCACCTCGAGGGCCTTGCCGCTGCCAGGCGGAACAGAAAGAAACAGATTGAGCTGCTCTGGCTCTCGGAAGGTTTCTCTTTCGGTGCCTAGCCCCACGAACATGTAGCCGTGTTTCCCGGGCGAACGCGGACACCAAGGATTTTGGCTGAGATTGGGGCAGAGAAACTTTTCACGTCGCAGAGCTTTGCCAACGGTTTCTGCTTTTGCGGGGCGATCCTGGGAAAGAGAGGGGGAGTGAGTCGCTGCCGAGCGAGGATAATACCATGCATACTTCACGATCAGTGCTTGAGGATTGCCCCCAGAGCAGTGGCGGACAAGAACCCGCGGGTGAACACCGCAGACCCGTCGGCATCCGGAATGAATTCGGGGAACACTGCGAGTTCTTTGCGGCGACCCTCAGGGAGAGGGGTGACGTGTTTCCAAGTTATGGACTCTGAGACTACGATAACATCGTCTTCGTCTTCGTCTTTAAGTTCTGGTTTGACAATGGCAACGGTCTCTGGCTGTGGTCGAGTCGTATTGCCGCTGGTGCTGGAGGTATGCGGAGTAACGGCGGCAGGCAGTCGGCTGGTCGAGCTCCGAGGCTGAACCGCATTGCTGCCTGTTCTCGAGCTCGAGCCAGTCGACGTTTGTGGAATAGTGGATGCGGGAAGTCGACTTGTTGAAGCAACCACAGTCTCCGACCGCTGAACTGCATTACCACTTGGCGCCGAAATCGAGCCAGTTTGTGGTCGCTCCTGGACAACGCCTGCAGCGCCAGCAGCCTGTTCAACCGATTGCATTTTCTTAGGCCTAATGGGACAGAGAAATTGAGAGGCTCGTATCAGCCTTGCAGCCTGCAAGCATAAATAATTCACGTACGCGAAGATTGACAAAATTTCAGCCCGGAGACGATCGGTGTACGCGCTTTGTTCCTGTACAGGATTTTCAACAAAGCAAATTCTTGGGGAAAATAGACAATCCCGAACGTCATCTCTCTGTTTCTGCAATTCAGCGAAAGCCGCAGTCTATAGCAAATTAAATCAAGTTGCCGCAAATGCCTCGCAGAAAGCCAAGCAAGTACCTGACGTTCCAATTGAACCTTGGTCCTGTCCAGTTCGGTCTGTGTGTTAAAATAGCTCCAAGCAGCCGCCGATGCGTTTCCAGATCGACGCTATTTTGCTTTTTCTGCAGCTCTGCATGTTGTGTAACTATAGTCTCTTTGTACATCTCGCTATCAGTGTGCAGGATGTTCACTGCCCTACCAGCAATATACGTTCATCATCTCTGGTCGTCAGACAATTGTGATATCTCACGACTTCAGGGCACTGTTTTCGCAACGCGTTCGCTGGGGGGTGTTTCAGCGACTTACTGAAGCCAATCCTTCAAGAAGGATACTCACTTCCAGCTCCGCCTGTGTCGTCGTGAGCTGGTTTTGCAAGACAGTCAACCGGTCGAGGTCCAACGCCCATTCGCGCATCCAGTCGCGCCGAAGGGCATAATCGGCAGCAGAAGGTAAATCAGTCGACATTAGGGCGGGCAGATAAGTACAATGGCGCGCGGGTTAAAGAAAAAAGTCATTAGTCACGTCATCACGCTGTGACTGTTGGCGTTCAGCCGCGTTCTTCTATTTTCGGGCTCGGGATGTGGTCGCTCGTCCGCAAAAATCCAAAGAGAGTAGAGTCTAAGGCAGTAGGTGATCAATTAAATCTATATAAAGCACGGTGCAAACAACGAGTATTTTGAAGTCGCGACGCGACGCGAAGCCACGAAAAAAAACGACTCATAACATAAACGTTAACGGGTTCTCGAGGTATCCCTTGAACGCGGCCAACCACCGTGCCGCCACCGCCCCGTCTACCGTCCGGTGGTCCGAGCTCAGCGTCGTCTTCATGATCTGCACCGTCTTGAACCCGCGCTCCTCCTCGGGCGCGGGGACGAGGGTCGCCTCAGTGGAACCGACGGCGAGGATGCAGGACTGCGGCTGGTTGATGATGGCGGTGAAGTGCGAGACGCCGAACATGCCGAGGTTGGAGATCGTGAAGGTGCCGCCCTGAAGATGAAAAGTAAATAAATGGATGGAAAGGCAAGGAGGGAGGGAATGACCTGGTATTCCGCGGGAGCCAGCTTGCCGTCGCGCGCCTTCTTGGCCAGGGCTTTGGTCTCTGCCGAGATGGTCGCGAGGCCTTTTGAGCCTACGTCCTTGATGATGGGGGTAATGAGACCGGTGGGAGTAGCGACTGCGACGGAGATGTCCGCCTTCTTGTACCTATCGAACCCAACCTTCAAAACACGAAGTACACAAGGAAAAAAAAGCGCACGTCCGGATAACCTCTCCAAGCCACGCCGAGTTGGCCTCGGGGACATCGGCAAGCGCACATGAGACGGCCTTGACGATAAAGTCGTTCACGCTCAACTTGGCCGCCTTGTCCTTCTCGGCCAGCGTCTTGTTGAAGACCTCCCGCAGCTTAAGCACCTTGTCCATGTTGATGTCGACCGTGACGTAGTAATGCGGCAGCTCTTGCTTCGACTGCGTCAGGCGCGAGCCGATGGTGCGGCGCATGTTTGAGACGGGGGTGTCGACGTAGTCGGCGGGCAGCTGCGCGCCGGAGGGCTGGGAGGCCGTGGCGGAAGCGGACGACGGTGTGTATTTCTCGACGTCCTCCCGGATGATGCGGCCGTTCGGTCCAGAGCCAGTAATTTTACCCAGGGGCACGCCGCGCTCGAGCGCGATTTTTTTCGCGATGGGAGACGCAAATATGCGGTCGCCCGAGGAAGGTCTTTTTTCTCTGACGAGGACGATTTTGGTGGGGAGGGCTTCGACTCCTCAGCCTTGGGGGCCGGCGGGGGTGCTGACTCGGATTTCTCGCGGGGGGTGGCTTGGACGCAGATGCTTTGGAGGCGAGGGCGTCGGCGCCGGAGATATCATCGCCCTCCTCGCCAACAATCGCTATGGGGGAACCAACCTGAACGTTTTTCGCGCCGTCTTGAGCCTGTGTTCGACGTTAGGTTGCTTACAAGGGAAATGCCAGGAGGCGCACGATAATTTTGCAAGGATACCGTCTTCTGTGGCCTCCACATCTATCGTCGCCTTGTCGGTTTCCTGTGGTCTGTGTGAGCGCAAAGACGCGGTGAAGTGAGTTGAGGTGCCCACGATTTCGAGGAGGACCTCTCCCGTCGCGAAAGAGTCTCCCTCTTTCTTTTTCCACGACGCAATACCGCCTTCAGTCATGGTCGGACTCATTGCAGGCATATTAAACTGCGTAAGAGCCCTCCTCCGTGCGGAGACATGGAGGCCTGCACACTGGTTAGCAGGGAAATAAGGAAAATTGCAGCGTACGGCGCGCAAATACACGAGCAAGGGAGGCCATGGTGGTATGCAACAAAACCGGAAACAGTCGGAGGCGTTGATTGCCCCAAAAAGTGGTTTGCGGCAAACACCGATGGCCTTCGTTCTACCTGGCCAGCCTATCCCCGTACCGAGGAACGCGCCTGTCCCTCAGCTCGGGGGCGGAATATATGCACGAGACGCGGAATTGAGGGCGAGTCTGGCGGGGATCCCCCACCAGGAGGGACCAGTTCGTGCAATGCTAAATTTTTCGCGACTATGGAATGAACACAGGGCAGGTACTATCTATCTCTCGCGTGCGGCCCCAGCCTCCTGCAATAAACTCGGTTGTGCTGGGGTCGATTATCCGGCTGTCTCCGCTGCAGGCTACGCTCTCGATATCTGTGGTGGACGGGGTGCCGTTACCTGCGGGCGAAGAGTTTACGGGAGTGATTCGGACGCAGGACGTGGGGCGACAGAAAAGGACCGGGTGAAGATTGGAGAACGTTCCGCGGGGGGGATGTTGTGCGGGGGGTGGTGGTAGGTGTTGTGTGCGTGTAGGTGCTCTGCTGACGCGTTCTAGATCTCGCTGGGCGACGCGCGCAGCTACTTTGTTACGACGGCGAGAAATGATCTGGGGGTTGTGTTTGCGGTGAGCGAAGCAGGCAAGACGATGGTGCCGGTGAGCTGGAAAGAGATGCGGTGTCCAGAAACAGGCAAGCTCGAGAAACGGAAATGTGCAAAGCCAGAGTAGAGTATAGTATTTGATTTGTAATCAACAAATCCTAATTCAAACCGTGTCGGTAACCGAGGCCCATATTGGATGACCGCTGTGCTCTCCCCTCAGGACCCTCTGCGCAGGGATCGTCTCATGTCTCTCGACGACAACCAGCTCAGGTATTCCATTTATTAATCCATTCCGCCCCTTGTTCACAGAGACAAGCTACTCCTCGTCCAACGACTGGCGCGAAAAGTACAATGAGGTCAATACTCTGTCGCAACTCAATGTAGCAACACTCATCCGGCCTAAAGGTCGCCGAAATGCTCACAGAGACGAGGGCAGAGCTCGACGAGTTCCAGGTCGCGAGCAGGGAGCTCGAGGCAGAGCTTGAAGCTGAGCTTCAGAGGACGGAGAAGGCACAGCAAGATCTCAAGGTCAAGGTCGCCCGCGCAGAGTCGGAACGAGACGATTGGAAGGTGCGGAGCCCCTCTTGTCCGCTATTGTAATTAACATTCCGCAGTCCAGGTTCATGTCGCTCCAGACGACTCACAATACCACCACAACAACCCTCCAGCGGGAACTGGACAAGCTGCGGCAGGAGCACCAGCAAACAAAGGTTCAACTCCGCGAGCTCGAAATGGGCAACGACGACCTCGAGCGAAACGAGCGCGCCGTATCCTCGAGTCTCGCGGACATAGAGTCCAAATATTCGCGCGCCTTGGAGGAGAAGATTCTGCTCGAGCACGAGCTTCTCGACAAGGCAAACCTTGAAGAAGAATGCCAACGGCTCAAGGACGAACTAAGAGGTCTATCGCACAATACTTTGCTCCTAGCCTAGATCTAACTTGTCTTGCCTTTAGATGCCAATGAAGAGGTCTCCCGTACTGAAAGACCAATTAGTGGCCCCGCCGCACATC